>JAPZVO010000805.1:0-25759 GCA_029962745.1 Echinometra lucunter
TATCCTATTATCCTATTACAGACCAAAGATTTCGCGACAAGCAAAAGCCCCCCCCTTCTTTTCCGGGGGCCGAGGTACCCAAATGGTAAAAAAAAGGGGCTGAAAAATGGGGGCTCCAGACCCGCTCCCCCCCCCCAACCCCGGATCCGCGCCTGCCTCGGAACCACCCCATCATGTGATAGCCAACTACCGTCTCCTTTCTACTTTTTTTTTTTTTTTTTACTTACATGAACAAAAAATGGCTGGTACATCAGACTACCCTTTCGAGACAAGCCGCCCCCCTGTTTCCACGAATGGGTGCGTTAATTTCACTACCCACGCACAGCCCACCCTTTCGAGGCAACTGAGGGGCGTCTCTCGAAAGGGTGCGGCCATCCCTGTTCCCTCCCCGCTCCCATCCGCCCATCCCGCTCTGCGCACACACCCTTCGACTAAGCCCACCCCCAGCCCACCCCCCCCCCCCCCACTTTCAGAAACGTTTTGTGGCTTCTGACTTGGTACAATGATTTTCAACAAAATTGTATTCAACTGCGGTAAAGTGGAAATTTCAACTAAAAGCTGCTCCTGTAAAGTGCCACTGCACTGCCACGACTGTCATCAACATAACAACGGTGCATTTCATCATGATCAGGATGATCAGACCAAGACATAAGTCTCCAGTAAAGTTACTGTAGTCTAACAGTACACTAACACTACAGTTAGACACTCTTGATCATGTTGATCATCATTTTTTTCTCTCTCTCTCCATTTGTGATAAGTGGCTATAATCGTGGGTTTAGGAAACCACTCATTCATTTCACGCACGTACTTGTGTACAAAGAGAATGGAGGTGGAAACAGGAAACCAATGCGTGTGACTGAATAAAGCACTGCTGAGTGCTGTGCAAAAGTGAACGGTGGTTTCCTATTTCACGATAACGCCCTCATAAGTTCATAACCATACAACTATCAAAGGTTTTACTTTCATTTCAGTCATCAAAACAGAAATGCACCGTGAATGTACGACTGACGGGTCACACAGCACCAATTACAGCTAGGTCTAGCTAGCGTCAATCACCAAGGCTGAGGGCCAAAGCCGACGAGTGCGGCAGCGCTCCGTAGCGAGTTTAGCCCTCACTGTGTGTGGCGGGGCTGTGTCGGCAGAGCGGAGTCACATACTGGCATGAATTGGAGTTGACCGAATGATCTCCGACCCCGACCCCCCAATAAAAAGAAAGAAAGAAAAAACCCGAGGGAGGCTATGTAATGATGCTGATTTATGGAGATATTATAACTTCGATTTTTCAAGCATGTTTTCTGAGTGCTACCTACCGCACATACCTAATCCTGGTTCAACAGCAAGTCGAAGGTGATGGTACTCGTACTCGTAGGATAGTGGTGGTCATTCAGAAGCTAGCTAGCTGTATAAAATGTACTTTCCGCAATATATCAAGGCAAATAGACGGACGGCCGGGCGGGCGGACGTCGTGATTGCTGTAGCTAGCTAGCTGCGCTAGCGCTTTGCATACGTGCGCAGGTAGCGGCCGCGGAGCGGCCATAATTTCCTCGCACAGATTGCTACATCTACTTTGATAGAGATCGATGTGCAGGACACTCACGCCATCAATATCTTTGAATGAACGCATGAGGACGCTCGTTCAAATAGTACAGAGTGGATTTATAGAGAGAGTGGCGACACGCGTATGTACAAAGCTATGGGGCGCGGGGTCAAAGGTCAAACAGTGGGGATCAAAATAGTTCCCTCCCAGTCTGTTGCGTCGTCTGCTACCTACAGGAACAGAACGAAGGTGCCTTGCTGCCAGCTTGCAAGACGATATTTGATTGTATCCACTTTTTACTGACAATATGTATAAAGCTTCCCGAATGAAGGAAATGCAGCATAAAATCTCAATGTTTGATTCCGGTGAAAAAAAAAAGTCTTCTGTTTTGAGCCAGAATGGCATTTACGAATCATTCCCCTGCAGCTGTTTGGTACCATTATTGTTTTAAAATTCTTTATTTCAAACATAAGCCGAAGTTTGTGAAGCATGCACTAACTGCTATGCTCAATCCATTTCCTATGTTGTGATCATCCCCCATCCCCCCCCCTCTCTCTCGTCTCTCTCTCTCTCTCTCTCCCTCTCCTCTTTCAGTTTTCTTTGGATAAGGATTAATATAAAGTCATTTGATAATCATTTTGAGCAAACTCTATTCTTGCAGACGGCAGTTCATCCCGGGGCTCCAATTGGTGCCGACGGGGGTGTGTCGCTGAAGCCTTCATAGTCGTACCCATGTTTAATGGTCATTTTGGCAGAGAAGGGCACCCCTTATTAGGGATTATGCACCTCGGATGTGTAGGCCTACTCTAAAGAAAAAAATTACTCACTTTTAACAAGTAAGGGGCCTGTTAAAGGATTTCCTGACTCTCGGATGTGTACTCTAAACAATATAGAATTGCTGATTTTAAAAAAGTGAGGAGCATGTTTAGGGATTTTCCGACTCGAAACTATACCACATGTTTAGGGATTTCTTCCAAAAAAGCGACTCATCTCAGCGACACACCCCCGTAGACCATATTAGGCCCGTGCCCCCCCCCCCCCCCCCCGCCAGTCCATTTCCTCAATACTGGGTGTCAATTGGTTAAATTTTATATCATGAAGTAATGCTGAAATCAGTTCACTCACTCAACAATCTTTATTTCTTCTCTATAGCATATCTTCTATAACCACTCTCCTCTTTTGTTGTCCATTCGTTGATTATAAGAAATTCATTTTAAAAGATTTAGCTTTGTTCCTCTCTCTCACTCTCTGTCATTCAACTCAATAAAACTCTCCACGTTTTTGCCTTTTCTCTCTTTCTTTATATCTATCACTACGTCTACACTGTCTTCAGATCATCCCTTTCTCTCTCTCGCATTCTGTCAATTTCCGATTTTCTGGCCATAAATGTCCCCCTCCCCAATCCCGCATATGCGTTGAAAGACACACCCCTCTCCACAAAGCATTCTTGAAGTATAACAGACTTTTAAACTGGCAGAGTTTTTCGTACATAATATGAAAGAATCATTTATTCTAGTGAAATTGTTAAAATGCTAAATCTGATTCAATATCTCTAATCAAATGCATGTTAATTTTATTAACACCCCCTCCCAAATAATAGTAAAGGGGGAAGGGAAACTCTTCAACCTTTGCATTAGGACGGAAATTCCAAGGGGGGCATGTCCTCACAATCGTGTACCCACAATTTGGAAGGTGGAGGCATTTTATCAAACGTAGCTTCCTCCCCGCCCATTTTTTTTTTTTTAGGGGGGGGGGATTTTTAATATTTTCTATTTTAGTGAAGTTTTAGATACAAGAAGACACCTATTGGAATTTCTTATGCTTCCCCTCACCTTTCAAGACAGATTTCCATCCATGAGTGCAGTACGTAGTTTTGGCAACGTTTATGAAAATCAGCTTGAATACTGCTCACATACATGACCAGTAGCAACTAATTCTCAGTATAGACTGCTACTTTCTAAGTCAATTACTTAGCATAAACGATTCGATTGTATTGGTGTTCATTGCGCTTACAACATATTGGCTTCCACCTCAAAAGGGAAGTTCATCTTCAAATATTTTATTATACTAAAAGTTGAATGTGAGTAACATACCAGTGAAAATTCGACCATCACTCTATTATAGCAAGAAAGTCATAATTCATTTTCAAGTATACTGCTTGGATTCAATACTGAGCACACTTGATTTTTCTTTACATGCCATCAAAGCAAGAATTTTTCATTTGGCCGAGGGCAAAAAATGAGATGAGTACATAACCGTACGAATAAATTTTTCAGGGGGGGAGGGCAAGTATTTTTCTTTTTTTAAACTTGAAAACGAGGGAGTGAAGTGGCCGAGCTGGTCACAAGGATACTTTTGTATCTTTAAAAGTGAAATTGAGGGATTCGGTGGATTTTACGAAAATTTTCAGTAAAATTATGTCAGTTTTTAAAATTTCGGAGGGGGGGGGGGAGGGGCAACTGACCCCCTTCCCCCTGCTGCGTATGGCCATGGACGAGTATGAAATAAATTCTTATACTTCAAAAATAACATGCAACAAAAAATATTGCATTTTGTAACATAATTTTTGTACCTATGAATTCTGTAGTTACGTCATATGGAAAATCAAGACTTTCATAGTGAAAAAAAAAATGCATTTGTTCTACACATGCTAAAAAAAAAAAAAAAATCATTTGTTATAATAAAAGTTGAATGTGAGTAACATGCCATCAAAGCAAAAAAATTCACTCGGCTGAGGACAAAAATGAGATGAATACATGGCCATATGCAGAAATTTTTTTCGGGGGGGGGGGGCAAGACACGTAAATTTTTTTTTGAAAAAACTTGGTCACAAGGATGCTTCCCCTCTGCACCCCTTTCCCCTGCTGTGTACAGCCATGGATGAGTATGAAATAAATTCTTATACTTTAAAACTAACATGCAACAAAAATTATTGCATATGGTAACACAATTTCTGTACCTTTGAATTACATAGTTACATCATATGGAAAATAAAGACTTTCAAAGCAAAAAAAAAAAAAAAAAAATGTGTGTTCTACACATTCTAAAAAAATCATTTCAGGTTATTTCTTAGTTTCACAAGAGACTCTAATTTCTCTTCATAGGTAGTAGCCCACATTTGCAAGCATCAACCAATCTGCACAAAAGCTTTACTTTATATTGCTATAAGCCACAGAAAGACACTTGTAAAGTTTTAGATCTCAGTACATTCACGTTTAGGATTGAGAAGGAAAAAGATTAACACAAAACTTTTCTTTTATTTTCTTTGTTTTGTAAAGGGGCCTTCCTGATGCTTTAAGAGCAAAATCATTCATTTTTGACTTATTCTTTGGAATATTGTTGTAAATTTGATAACATGATAGTTTTACTTTATCTGTCATCTAAAATTGCAATTAGCTAGTAATCTCTCTTCAAATTCTGAAACGATGTAGTGCAAATGCTTAAACATAACAATAAGTTTTGAACATTAAATTAGAATACTCAGCTAAATGCCCCTACCTTTCTTTGAAATATTTTATGGCTTGATGCCGAAAGTTTGAAGATGTAATTGACTAACCTAATGGCAAATTTTAAAACTATACTGAATCCAAATCAGATTCACAATTTGGAGAGGGCATCTCCTATTTGCTCTTGACAATACCTGTTTTGGTGAAAAATGAACATTTAATGGGGAGAA
Source organism: Echinometra lucunter (assembly GCA_029962745.1). Taxonomy (NCBI): domain Eukaryota; kingdom Metazoa; phylum Echinodermata; class Echinoidea; order Camarodonta; family Echinometridae; genus Echinometra; species Echinometra lucunter. Next base: position 5,214 of record JAPZVO010000805.1, read on the forward strand.
TAGACTACTCATTCAAAACAAAGTGCTAGGACCACACAAATAATGTATAAAAAAAGAACATCTTTTTTAAATGTTCTGAAATTTTTGAAGAACTTTAGCCCAATAATGATTTGTTCCCATCAGATGCAAGGGTTTCAGTAGCTTATGGCAGTTGTCAGTGAAAATGAGACTCTTTTACAGGCTGCCCCGACTTCTTCACCATATGGCATATTCACAAAGAAATGTGTAACTTGAAAGGGGGAAAAATCAAAGAAAAAAGAATGCAATGAAATGAGATAAGAGTCCTTTAACTCCACAATTCTTTGTTAACCAGAAGAAGAAAAACAAGGTTGGATATGGGAATATTTCCCCTTCCCCTTTCTAAATTCCTGTCTATGCCAAAGCTAAATTTTAGGCTACTGCCATGGACACTGGCTGCCTGAAATTCCACCACTTATTTGGGCAGGCAGTAACATTGTATCTCTGCTCAGTCTGTGCTTCGTCTATTTTCTTGCCCTCAGCAGATGTAAATCTCTGCTTGTTTCTCTCTGTCTTTGCCAAAGCTTGCGGTGTGATGATTCTTCGTAGCATGCATCATTTTGATTTTGCTCTGCAAAAGAAAATGAAATAAAGAGGAGAAAGTAAAGGAAGACGGAGGGGGGGGGGGGGAGAGAGAGAGAGAGAGAGAGAGAGAGATAGAAAGATAAAGGGAGGGCAGAGGAAATGAAAGAAAGACAAACAGAAATAGTTTATATTATCAGATTATTCATGCTTTCAGCTCCTTTCATTACAGAAAAACTGACATGTAAACTAACTTACATCTAAAGTGTCTTTACACTAGCAATTTTTAAAAACAAATGATAATGACTAAGCAGATTAATTCAGTCAGTTCATAATTACTGGAAAAGAAATTATTTGAACCATTCCAATATTAAAAGAAATTTAGCCAAGGCTACATAAGGTTTATGTATGAATTGATCTTATGATGCTGGTCACATATTCATCAGATAGAGACTGTTATACTCATGATATGATCTGTGCTTTAACAAAGAAGTTTAATAATGCAATATCAGTATGCAAAATTACCTCTAAATGCTGAAGTCAAACAAAAAAGCTAACATGACATCTGCCAACACATCTTTCATGGCATATCCTGCCTCTCATGAAGCGAAGTTCTGTATTGAAGTTCTGTATTTTCAGTCTGTGTCAACTCCATCAAATCATTAATTATGGTCCAGCATCCTGTAATAAATATCAAATAGTAAATAATTATCATTGGATAAAAACAGTCCGTGGAGGAATCATGGAATGTTATCAAATCTATGTTTACTTCATCATGAATTCATGTGTACAAAACGATGAAACTTGCATTCCAATACAGGCAATTTAAGGGTAAATTTAAGCGCAGCCAACACCCACCCCCACCCCCTCCCCCAAAAAACTATGAAAAAAAAAAGAAGTAATGATGAACAATGAGGTTATCATTTCATATTTTCTTGAGATTCCTAGTTGCTAATAAAGATAAAGTCTAAATTATCCATATGCACTATGTGAGGTTTTTAGTCTTATAATTAGTAGATACCAGTGGATTTGTGGTCCAGTGCAGTCATCCTAAATGATTACATAATCCTGCCAAAGGATTTCTCATACAGGCATTAACAAGTCTGCACAAGAAATAAGCACAACAATAATACTGGGGTAGGCCCTATACAGATTCTGCATGCAAAATTGTAACAATTTCTGATTTTCATTCAGTTTTTTCAACCAATTTATTGAATTAACACTGGAATTCAGTTGATCTTCAGTAGATCTGGAACTAATTGAACAGAACCTAGATATATAGTCTTCTAGATCTAGAGACTAGAGCTCTAGATCCAGGTCTAACACTGACTGGACTAGACCCTAAATCTAAATCTTTTCTTGGCCTTGGGCTTGGGCCTGGTCTTACTCTTAGTTTGGAGGGGGAACTTTGGTTTGGGACTAACTTAGACCGAAGTGTTCTGTCTCTAACAGTCGTCGTTAGCCTTGTATTTTGGTAGGGTCCGAGTGCCGACCCTACCAAAATACGAGGCTAACGACGACGGTTAGAGACAGAACACTTCAGTCTAGGACTAACTTAGCTAGGCCTAGACTAATACATGTAGTACCCTAGAGAGTCTAGCTAGGGCAAGGCTTGGGTCGGGATTTTTAATTCAAATATTTACTAATTTAGGCCTTTAGTCTTTACTTTAAGTTAAGGCAAACTGAAATTATTATCATTAAAAGAGCAGGCTCAAAAAATCTGAAGACAATTTGAAACGTGTGCACGAAGCCCCAAAATTTCAGCATGGGCCGCGGCTCTTGCTCCAGCCGAGGCCAGCCCTAGGCTCCTAGGCCGCCCGCCTCGGCTTTGCCCGAGTTGACTGTGCCGTGGACGGCGCTAGCCACAAAATCAAAATAGTTCCCTTAACATTCCAGTGGTCCCTCATGCAGTATTTCTATGTCTGGTTTTTGTCTAAATTTACGCTATTTTCGTTAAAAATAACGAAATTCAAAAAATGGCAACCTTGAAAATAACATGTAAATATTTTTTCCAACACATCATAACCATCAGTACTGACAGAAAATGCGAAAATAATCTTTAATCGTCATTTTTCTTCCTAAAAGAACATGAAAATTTGATTTGTTAAACCGGCATTTATGAAGCGGTCGGTGATGATAAATCACTGACTGCTTGGGTATGAGCATATACTCAAGTGTAAAATGACCAAAAGCAATCACTTACCGAGAGTAGATGCAAGAGTTTCCAAGTTCAGTTCAACGTTGTAACACAGTCTATCCAAAAATCTCTCGATGTCGGGTCGTGCAGTGGCCGTCAGTAGTCAGGCGCCATCTGGTGGTGGAGGCTTGTGGGGGGGTGGGGTTACTGACTACCATACTCCCCCCTGTTTTAAGAAATTGGGCCCCACCCAGTAAAAAGGAAAAATGGTAGGAAAAAAAACTTTTTTTTTTTTTTTTCCTTCGCCCCTCCCGTGGTTTCGAAAACTTCCCCTAGAAATAACAGTATATACATGGGACACATACCCAAAACCAAAACATCCGCTGCTGATTTTGGAACAGCAGTCAACGAATATATATATACAAGAGTATAAAACTAATCATATAAAAAATAGATAAAACTCTTATAAACACATATACAAAAATGGAATGTGGCAGGAACTGGCCAAAAAATAACTTAATGGTTTCCGAGGGGAACCCACCCGAAATACTCCGCGCTCCCATAGCGGGGAACTGTCCACTTGTCCTTCCCGGACTACGGCGCCATCTTACCAGCTCGGGAGGTACATTTCCCGAGCCTTTCGGCAAGTCTCCGGGCAACCGAATTCCCGCCTAGGTAACTCCGGCGCAGGCAAGGAGGCGTCAGCGCCGCCATTAACCGGAGCGGGCCATTTTGGAAAAATCCCCTCGGAATTAATATATACAAAACCCATACCCCCTGGCAAATACCCCATAACCCCCCGGGAAGCCTAACAAATACAAAAACTTAAATATCTGCTAAATAGCAGAAGAAGGGATGGAATCCCAGAAGGTTCCCACCCACAGACAAAAATGAGGAAAATATGGATTCCCTCAGGTTAGCGGAAATGACTCCCCGCCGAATCCCACATCCTGGTTAAGCCCCATAGAGCGTTAGGGCATTTGCCCTGACCTGCTCCATGAGAACCTGGAACCGAACTTGTCGCGCTTTGGCAACAAGTTGCCCCACTTCCCCGATGTAGGCAGGGGTCATATGGGTCACACCCCCACCGACGGGAAGATGAGGAGAGTCCGTCTCCAACAACAGCCGGCCCGGAGGAACCGTCCGCAAGGCGGACAGTTGGCCCCCAGTGAAAGACTTCACTAGGGCATTGAAGCCGAAATAAACGTTGGGGAATGCTTTCCCCCACGCCTCGACCTCGAGAGGACCCAGAGTACACGAGTGGATATGTATCCTCTGGTGCCTGTTGACCCTCCCGATAGTCGCTTCCCTGCAGACGCGGGAAGGCTTGTCGGAGTTGGGAGCCTCCTTCTCCCCGCGAATATGTAGCACCAAGACCTTGCCAGTCACACCAACCTTCTCAAGGATAGCCTTGTAGAGGGTCAGTTGGGACGGCCAGGCTGTTGGGGGAACGGAATAGTCCAATCCCACCTCCCCAAGAGCGCTGGTCCTGGCGTCACAGGCGAGCTTGCCCAGGACGTCCAGAGCCGGATCATCGAAGGTAGGAGCATATTTGGGATGCACTCCCACCGACACTTTCCACTTCCGGTCCTCCGGAAACCTGATTTTCCGGTGTTCCTTGGGGTCGCAGTAATTTGTCACGCCCCCGCAGAGTTTGACTGGGACCCGCGGTTCCCTGCCGGATAGGGCCTCGACGCACTTAAGCCCCGTCTTCCCTATCTTGGCCTCTAGCCGATCCAGGTGGAAATGGCTATCGAAGGCTAAGGGGACGAAAGGCTTAGCGGCAGTCTGGGCATATGAGACACCCTGACTCCTGGGGCGCGAAGCCATAGCCGAAGCTGAAACCCTCGCAGTCGCAGGAGGCGGAACCGCCCCCGCGGCAGGCGCAACTCCAGCGGAAACGGTGTTCCCGCCCCCACCGTCAGACGATGGTGCAACGCTCGCGCGGGCTGCTGGAACAGGAGGTTGATCACCCCCTGCCTGGGAAGGTTCCCCTTCCGTTGACGCTGCTACGGCCCGCCTGGGATGAGCGGACCCCCCGAGGTAGTGAAGCCTCTCCCGCTGCTTCGTGTCCAACTGGGGCACGAGCCAGGCCAGCACCCTCCAATGCAGTAGCGCCACGAAGGAGCTCATGGGGCGGACGGTGAGCTGAGGGGGAATGGGGGATCCCAGACGCTCAAGGAGGTGAAGCATGTCCTCCTCCATGGCGTCCGGAATGGACCAATCCCAATCCCCGGGAGCTTTTGCGTCCACTAGCCTCATTAGCTTGTCGATGTCATAGGTCCCGGTGAACGTATGTGCCAAATACCGAAGGCAACCTTTGATCTGGAGGACTGGGAAATCCTCCGGAGCTTCCTTACCTTGGCAAAGGCGCAACGCCGGCGGCATGTGCCTATAGACATGTTGCCTCAGCTTCCCCGAGGGCCTTGCTTGGCAAAGGGGACAGATTCCCCTTGCCTTGCGTTTACGGGCAGATCCAGCTGAGGACCCGTCCAACGGTCGCTTACTCGGGCTGAGCGGGACTTCAACCCGAGCGGGCCCCGTTACACCCCGGTGAGGCTGAGGTTTAGGCACGTTCACCCCCCGCCGGAAAGGTTTCTTCCAAAGAGGGGTGACCCATTCTTGCGAAGGTTCCTCTCTCGCTTGGGAGCCTGAAGCTCCCAAGTCTTCAGGGAATGTCTCCTGGATGCCCGAAGGCGGGGAGCCAGGACCAGGGGAAGAGTTCCCCGTTTCCATGGCCTCCACTGCCTCCGTGGAGATATCCAGATGAACCCTTGAGGGAGGATCCTCAGCTGGTTCAGGGCACGTAGCACCCTGATCCGTTGTTTGGGTCCCAACCGCTGTTCCTGGGGCTTGTACCCCCTGGAACCCTGGCTGGGTTGGAGATTCCGTCGAGGCTCTTCCAGAGAAGGGTGCAAAGTGAACCAGACCTGGATGAAAGCGTTGGCTTTGCACCATTCCCGGCTCCCACCAAGGAGTATTGGGATCGAAGTACTGTAGAACCTCGGCCCCCTCCTCGGCACCCCTCTCGGATTCCAACAACGGAAACCTGTCGAGATAATCCTCAGGGGGCAAACGTCCCCTGAGGTACTCGTGCAGACATGCCACCCAGCCCGCATCCCCGGCCTCCATGGCCCGCGTATACACCCCATCCAAGTGTGCCAGGACAATATCCCAGGGCAGCTCGGACGGGGCCATGCGGACCACGAAACCAGGGTACGGGAGAAGCGAGCCCCCTACCAACCATTCCAATAACCCCCTAGCCCAGGTTTCTACGGTCACGGGAGACCCCCTGCTGGTTTTTTCCCCCGCCACCTCGGGAGACGCCATATGGGCTCCTCCCAACCCCGTTACCTCCGGAGGAGCCAGATCGGCCCCTCCCAACCCCGTTACCTCCGGAGGAGCCAGGTCAGCCCCTCCCCCCTCCGCCACCACAGAACCGGTCACCGCTCCATGGTCCGCCGCTCCGGCGTCTTCTCCGGAGTTCCCCAAATCACTGTCCGGGGGCAGTGGTAAATTCTCCGCCCCCGCCATCTGCAGAAAAGAGAAAAAGAAACAGGAAAACATAATTAGTGCCTAATAACATAAAGGAGACCCAATTAATAGAAATTCCATTCTTTACCTCTTCCTACCCACACAGAGGGGACAGTAATACCTGTCTATGTGGGTACTTTCGCTCGGTGTTACCCCCACACAATCCCCATGGAACCAGTCATCGCAACCATCACAGCCGATCATAAACCGGGTCTCATCATAAGGCTTGCGGCAGAGGCAGTACAACGTCTCAGGGTCGACCCGGCCGGACTCCTGGCACCAATCTGGCAACTCCCGGTCCCGACAAGGTTTCAAGCGGTCCTGATGCACGGTGGAGATCGACTTCCGGAGCTCCACCCTGTATAAATCAGGAGTCAGCCGCTTGATCACCTTCCCGGGGCCCTTCCAAGGACGGCTCAATTTCTTACACTTGCCCTTGACCTTTGCCGTGTCCAGGACATAGACCAAATCGCCCTCTTGGTACTCCCTTCGAAATGAATGCACATCATAGTCGCGCTTCATCCGCCGCTGAGAACTTTGTAGGGTGGCCCGGGCCACCTCATGGGCAGCCTGGGTGGCTTTTGTCAACCGGCCCACGTACTCCTCTCTATCCAGAGGCGTCGGGTTCCCCGGAAGAGGGTATAATAAGTGAGCTGGCTGATTCACTTCCCGCCCTAGCATCAGGCGGTTAGCGGTATAGCCCGTATTCCGGTTAACCGTAGCCCGAAGCGCTCCGGCAATTTGGGGCAGATACTCGTCCCATTTGTTCTGAGAACGCCCCACATAGCACCGAACCGCATCCATCAGGGTGCGATTATACCTCTCCACCTGGCCATTGCCCGAAGGACGGTAAGGCGTCGTCCTGGCCTTATGGATCAGAAGAACTTTACAGATTCCCTTAAAGAGTTGACTCTCAAAATTTCGCCCCTGATCCGTAAAGATAGCCAGTGGATACCCGAAACGGCAGAAGAATTCCCCTACCGCAGCCCGGGCAGTTTCCTCCGCAGTTTGCGACGGTAGTGGGACACATTCTACCCACTTCGTAAACTGGTCCACCATCATTAGGATGTGTTCGTTTCCCCGGGACGATTTAGGTAATGGCCCCAGAAAATCAAGGTGGACCCGCTCCATGGGTACCCCCGCATGGTAATTCTGCAGAGGACTCTTGCCATACCTTACGGTCTTCTTATTCTGGCTGCAGGTGGGGCAGGTCCGGACATACTCTGTCACATCCTTGCTCATCTTGTACCAGAAGTACTTGGCCCGAATATATGACTTTGTCCGGTCCCGGCCCGGATGACCTGCGGCCGGGAGGTCATGGTTGGCATACATGACTTCCTCCCTTAAAGACCTGGGCACCAGTAGCAGTGTGCCCTGGTCCTCTCCCTTCATGCAGATGATGCCGTCGATCCGCACAAAAAGAGCCCGGTTGATCCAGAGAAACTTTTCCTCTGGCCCCCACAACAGTATGGTAGCCTCATTTGGCTCCTGCTGTTCTCCCAACCATTTGGCCAGTGCCGTCAGAGAAGGATCCTTTTCTTGTTCTGCCCGCACCCTTTCGGTAGGCAACTGCCCCTCCTCTGTGACTTCCACTGGTCGTGCTCTGACCGACCTTATAGTGGGTTCCCCCACTATAACGCCGACCCCCTCAGGAGAGTTGTGGATCTCTGCGTGAGTCACCCCGGGGCTCGCCTCTAGCCCAGGCCCAAATGAGCTCCCCACCTTGGCAGCTCGACCAGCAAGGGGCACGACATCGTCGACCACCTCGCCGAACGTAGCCCAGTTACGGTGAGCCTTGGAGCAGTACCCACACCCTCCGCACGGCAGCTGGTCTAAGCTGAACCCCAGCCGGTACTCCTCACAGAAGGGCTCTAGAAGTGGAACCCTAGAGAGAGCATCGGCATTAACATGCTTCCTGCCCGGCCGATGTTCCAGGCGCATGTCATACTGACTAAGCTCCTCCATCCAGCGGGCCAATTGCCCCTGGGGGTATTTAAAGTGGAGAAGCCATGTAAGGCTGCTATGATCCGTTCGGACCACGAATGGTTTCCCTAGCAGGTAATGACGGTACTGTCGGGTGAACTTAACCACCGCTAGCAGTTCCCGCCTTGTGACACAGTACCGCCGCTGTTCTGCGGTAAGCGCACAACTGCCATAGGCCACCACCCGTTCTTCCCCACCTTGAACCTGAAGGAGTTCAGCCCCTATAGCCTCATTGGAAGCATCCGTGTCCAGAATAAACAAATCCTGGCCATTGGGCATGGCGAGTACGGGTGCCTCCGTTAGACTTTCCTTTATCTCATCAAAGGCATGCTGTTGCTCTACCCCCCAGTGGAACGGCTGTTTGCCCGTAATCCGATAAAGAGGGACTGCGATTCCGGCATAGCCCTTGATGAAGGCCCGGTGATAATTAGCCAGACCCAGGAATTGCTCTACCTGTCTTGTGGTCCTTGGGGTGGGCCATTTGCGGACAGCCTGGACATGCTCCTCTCGGAGTTGTACCTGGTTGGCACTTACCTCCCTCCCCAAGAATTCCACCCTCTTCTGGAATAGGGCGCATTTCTTGGGCTTCAACTTAAGCCCAAACTTAGCGAACCTACCCAGAACTTCTTCCAGGTTAGTCAGATGATCCTCAACCGTCTTCCCTAGGACAATCACATCGTCCAGGAAGGCGAGGACAATCTGCCAGTTTATTCCCCTTAGGATTAAGTCCATTGCCCGCGAGAAGGTTGCTGGGGCATTGCATAGACCAAACCCCATGCGTACGAACTCATACAGCCCATACTTGGTTGTAAAAGCGGTTTTCTTCCTGTCCTCCGCCTTAATCTTTACCTGGTAATAGGCCGAATTAGCATCCAGCTTAGAAAACCAAGCATTACCCACCAACGTGTCCAAACATTCCTCGATATTCGGAAGTGGGTATACATCCTTGCGGGTAACAGCATTCAATGCCCGGTAGTCTATACACCACCTGACACCGCCATCGCGCTTCCGGACAAGGACCGGGGCGGACGCCCACTCAGACTGGGAGGGTTGGATAATCCCGGCCTTGGCCATTTTGTCCAGATGCGCTTTTTCCTCACCCGCAAAGTTTAGCGGAGTACGCCGCATTTTCTGCTTAATTGGGGCCGCATTCTCAGTATCGATGGAATGTTCTACCCCATCAAAATTCCCCAAATCAAATTCGTCTTGTGCGAACACCTCCGAGAACTGCATTAATAAATCCCGGAGTTTATCCCGCTCCCCATCGGATAGATGAGTTGCCGACTGTTCGTACAATTCCTCTAGGTGGGGAGACAACTCTCCTCTCCCCCCTGTTTTGATTTGGGAAACCGCCCCGTCACCCAACATAGATTCTTGGATTTCCCGATCTTGTAGTTCTTTAGCTTCCCCTAAGACATCCGAACAAGTGATTTCCTGATGCCTATCTGTGGGGTTGATAGCATAGACTTCTATTCCTTTCCCGGCACGGTGAACCGAGCTGGGAACCATAACTGGGAGATCCATCTGAGGTTCGAAGACACATTCCCCTAAACGCTGGTCGAGGACACCAGTTATCCTCTTGACCGCGTTAGGCGGAACCACCACGCGCTGGCGTACATGAACTCGGGCGATTTGGCGCCCAGGATCACGATCAAACCAAAGCGGAATCGTCTCACCTCCAAGCAGCATATGAGGCTCTTGGAGATGGATGGCCGCCTTGTGCTTGCTCAGGAAATCTAATCCAAGGAGCATGCGGTCTGCTATAGGCGCCACATATACCTCCTCGGAAAACTTCTGACTTCCTAACTCCACAGGGAGGGGGCCGACTACGGTACCCTTCATCTTCATGTCCCTGCCAGCCGCGTGTAGAATGACGTTTCGCAGCTTGGCTGGTCTTGGGTCCAGTAATTGAAACAGCTTATCCGAGATAAGGGACACCTCAGCTGCTGTATCTACCACTGCACTAACGGGCTGACCCCCGACCACGACAGAGACATTGAGGGTGGAGCCAGACTCCAGCCTACACACCACCACCTCTTCCGCTTCTTCGGAACCCGGGGAGGGGCCTGGAATAAGATCCGGACCCTCTCCTATCCGGTCGGGAGACCGGATATCCGAGAAACCGATAGAAACTTCAGGAGTAGTGGTCCCCTCCACATAATGGGCTAGGCCTTTAATTACAGGGTCCCCTAGAGTAATTACACCTTTCTGTACCCCAGGTTCCCCTCCCAACTTGGATGTGTCCGCTACCGACCCTTCCAAGCTACCCCGGGACGTGTCTTCAGTCCCTTCTAGTTGCTGGCCTAGAGTGCCTTGGGCCGGGGGCTGGCCTACTCCTCCGACCCGCTGGAGTTTCCCTCATCCGGGCCCTCAACAAAGGAAACTTGCACCTTCCCTTTGTTTTCTTTGGCATTGGGGCATTGTTTTCGGAAGTGCCCATACCCCCCACAGGCATAGCACCGATCACCCCCCGGAGACTTGGCTCGTTCCCGGGAAGCCTCGGGCTTGGACTGCAGTGACTCCAGGACCCTTTTAAGATCCCGCTCCAGGCGGTCTAGGCGCTCCCCAGTCTTGCGCTCCGACTCAACTAGTCGGCGCTCTGTCTCGGCGGCTCGGCGCTCCGAAGCGGCAAAGCGGCGCTCCAGAGCGGCGGATAGCCCCTCTTCAGAAGACAGGCCTGAAGATGAGGGAGGGAGGTCGACCTTACGGACTTCCCCTTCCTCCACGGCCGTCATAGCAACGGACTTTACTGGACGGACACGACCATACATAGCCCGATGCACATGTTGGTGCCACTCTATCAGTCGTAGGGCCTCCCTAACATTGGCGGGATGCTGAGTGAGTGCGTGACACCCTGCCTCCCTGTTAGAGCACCCTTGGCACAGGCGTAGAACCGCCTGCTGCTGTGGGTAAGGCCCCTCGACCCCCGGGAATGCTCGGAGAGCTAACCCAAGCACCCGGTCTGCCCATTCGGGCAGGGACTCATCCTGCCCCTGCTTGGCCGATGCAAACTCGAGTTGGGCGGATTCTGGCAATCCACCCTCCCCGAAACGTTGCTCCAGCCTTTCCATAAGGTCGAGGTAACCCAGGCCCGGCTCTTGCTCGAGAACCAGACTCAGGTAATCCCCGGCCTTCCCTGTCAGACCCCAATGTAACTGGTCGACCCTCTCAGGCCAAGTCCACCTCTGTTGATCTGCATAAAGAGTGAACTTGCGATAGAACGTCCTCCAGTTCCCATGCCCGTCAAAGGCGATAGACTTGGGGAGTGGCTGGTAAATTGCCCGGCCGCCCCCTTGCCTCACCCCCGGCACGGGAATTGAAATAGGAAGGGGCCCCGATTGACTCCCCTGATAACTTGGGAAAGAACTACCCCACCCCTGGACCTCCAGGCTATCCCTCTGACCCGATTGAGGTTGGAATTCAAGGCGGATATCCCTAGAGCTAAAGTCCTGGGAGGGTGGGGCCTGTAGGCCCCGCCCTAAACCGACCCCTCCCCTATTAGCGCCTACTGAACCCCCATTCTGAGGAAACCCCCGGGTGGGGGGGCCATAGCGTCCCGACCGGTCGGCGGGGACGCCCCCCATCCGAGAGAGCCCCCCGGATTCATGTGCCTCTCTAGGGGCCTCATCTACCCTTCCCACTGGCTGATTTCCCATGGACCTACTGCCCCTTGGGGTTACCTTATGGGAATTAAATGAGTGCTTCCTCCCCGGTGCATAGGAAGGAACTGGTGTCTCCCCCTGGGACCTACATGGTGTGTTCCCTTGGTTTGATAATGGGGGCGGGTAGACATCATAAGGGTACATGTACGTATCCTCAGACACCCACCCCTCCCCCGGCGGAGCTGATGCCCCACAGGGGGTACTTGTGGCCGGAGCCTGATGCCCCAACGGAGTGGAGAGGGGGCCTTGACTGCCCCCACCCCGAACCTGGGAACCCTCGGTGTCCCTGGGTGCAAAATCGAACTTCTCGAGTAGTCCCCTAGGCTCTGCCAGCCCTGGAGACGCCTCGAAAAGTTCGGGGGTTACATTTCCGTGCTCAGATCGGAGACCCAAGATTATTCCGGCCTGAGCTGGAGCTAGCCCTGGCACATCATTGAGCTCGTCAAAAGAGCACAGATTGATAGGGATCTTATCTTCACCCTCAGTCATGACAACCTGACCCGGTAACTAGGCCTACCTGGTTAGAATTGACTCTTACCGGTGACTAAAATTTCCCGACAGGAGTTATCCAGCCGAAAAAATATACAATAAGCAATTATATAGCACTTGAAGTTGCCTACTAACCCAACTGAAATTTATCGATAATTAATACCAATATTCAATCCTGGTATAAGACATCCACTAGCACTTGGATCAACTCCTGCAGTGTAATAACGTCAGCCTTATAGGCCTCTATCATCAAAAGCAGAAGATTAATTTTGCCCTGCACTTCAATAACAAATTCGTCACCCTCACCAGCCATACATACAAATCACACCTTCACAGATAATCACCCCACACACCCTCACAAAAATATATTTTTGCTTTTTCTTTTTTTTTTTTTTTTTTTTTTTTTTGAACGGACTCCCGCACTACAAGGAGTGGGTGGGTCCACACGCGACACACACAACAACCAGACACTCACACGTACACACAAGGGCCTATGCACAACCTAGTGGTGTGCGAAGATTCCCTGCAAGGAAACCTATACTAGTGTATATGTCTAACGTACATGTACTGTCCAAACTCCAGGTGCAACAAACTTACCCTAAAATTCGGACAAAAATTGAGTTAAAAACACTAGCGAAAACACAAGCAGTCACTCAGAATATAATAAAAGCTAAGAATATATAAGAACTTACCCTACGGCAAAAATGTTCAGACAGCTAAGCCAAAACAAAAAGATACTGCAGGTCCTTGTCGAATGTGACGAACGCACCGTTCAGAAATCGTTCAATGAACGACACGAAATAAAAATGGCGTCGAGAAGTGGCGGAGAACCTAAAGAGTATCCCTCCGCCCATTCACCAGTGCAGTATACGATACTCACCGCGCGCTCTGCCCAGGCCTCACCACGGGCTGACAAAAGAACCCGCACGCCCCGGCAAAATAGTGCGCAGCTAAAGAACCGCCAAACACACAAACAATTTATACAAACAATCAAAATCACACGTAAAACAACCAATAACCTAAAAATAAAACCAAATAAAACACCTCACAATCCAAACACAGATTAAACACACGCTGCAAACACCCAACGTAGCACACACGTGTACTACCTTCCCCTCGTGGAAAATGTCCGCCGCGAGGACGGAACTACCTCCGAGGAGAACGAAAGACACGTACGAAAAAAAAACCAAAACACAAATTGTTCCAAATCCAGCAACCACAGTAGCCTGACTCGGAACACGCACACGAAATACAAGAAAAGAGAAATATACAAAGCACTAACTAGGCTATCAAGCGGAATATGCTATGATTAACTCAGTTTGATCAAAGAGTCACTGCGGGCCTTTTCCCCCCACGCACTGGGAAGCACATCCAATGCGCAGACAGGGGGCTTATCCCGCAGTGAACAAAAAATCAAACCTAAAACTAAATTTGGATTCTCCGCAAATGCAGCGAACTAAGTTTCTAATCGCAGCGCCAGTGAAGCGGTCGGTGATGATAAATCACTGACTGCTTGGGTATGAGCATATACTCAAGTGTAAAATGACCAAAAGCAATCACTTACCGAGAGTAGATGCAAGAGTTTCCAAGTTCAGTTCAACGTTGTAACACAGTCTATCCAAAAATCTCTCGATGTCGGGTCGTGCAGTGGCCGTCAGTAGTCAGGCGCCATCTGGTGGTGGAGGCTTGTGGGGGGGTGGGGTTACTGACTACCATATTTATTTACATTGAAAAGACATTACGCAAACTCCACAGGATCAGACTTAATTGATATAAAAGTGATACAACTGTCCTAGAAAAATATTTTTTCAGGGAAAATGCGGTATTAGAACCAAAAAACGAAAAGAGAAAATTCGACTTACTGAAATTTCAGTGCATGTATCATTTCACCACAGACGCTGCTGAAGCAGAAAATCAGCCGAGGGAACTATTTTTGAGCTCCATGAAATAATTGACCAATCAGAAACGACTTCCGTTTTCGTCACTCTCTCTATAAATCCACTCTGAAATAGTATTTTAAACATCGAACGGCAGTTAATTCTGACCAAATTTTCTGTTCGAACCGTAATCTATTTTCTCTTTTTTTGAGAGTAAATGAAATCTGTTTTTTCTGATACTTTCAGATTTTGCTAATTACATATAATGAAAGAGATTAACATACAATTCACCCATTTTCAAGCTCTTTTTCGACAATTTTGCAAAGCTACCAAATACCTTTAAAGAAAATCCTCAATTCGAGTCATTTTTAAATCAAAGCTAAAAAATGAATAATGCAGAAGATCAAAGACAATTCGAAAAAATCGGACACGGAAAAAGAAAGTTATTCTTATATGAAATCATCTGTTTTAACACTATCATAGCTATAGCTAATGGTCATACAATTTTTCGACAACTCTCAATATGTTTTGTACGCAGTTTCCCATATTCGTTATTATCATGAAGAACAAAATGTTTTCATCGTCTTTACCCCAAATGAAGTATTAAAAAAATGTCTCAGGCCTACATCTGTTTTTTTTTTCGCTTTAAAAAAAGGAGGTGCAAAATTAAGCAAAATGAGAATATTCAATTATGTGTGGACAAAAGATATTGAGCGTTGTGCAAAGATGTCATCAATAGCTACGGTCAGATCAAATTCTACGTTCTCTGTCACTATTTTCTTCTCTGATCGTTCATCCTCCTTTATCACTCTATCCTTCATCTTCTTCTTCGTCATCTTGGAGAAAATCTTTCCATTTCCTCAGTCTCTCTTTCTCTCCATGTCTGTTTCTTCTATCTTGTAGTCAGTCTTTCCATCCCAGTGAAAGACCTCTAGCTTGGCAAACCATTTACCTAGCAGGGACTCCCGCGCCATCGGACGCATGAGGCGGTCAGCTTCCTCCAGCTTTATCTATCTTTGGTCAGTTCATCAAGTAGTGATTTAAAAAAAAATCGAAAAGTTAATCTAGTCATAACTTTCTAATTCATGTCCGATTTCGTTAAAATTTCGCTGATCTGTTCTTATTCACTCTTACCATTGATTTGCAGGGCCGTCGCCAGGGGGGGTGCGGAGGGTGCGAACGCACCCCCCTTCAGAACCAAAAAAAAAATAAAAAAAATAAAAAATAAAAAAAAAATTAAAAAAAAAATTAAAAAAAAAAAAACAAAACAAAACAAAACAAAAGAAAACCGGAGGGGGGGGGGGGGGGGTAGGGATACTTGAGGGCTCTTTTGAAAAAGATCTAACTGCATGAAATTGAGTTAATACGTTGTTTTTTGTGTTTTTGTGTTTTTTTTTTTCATAAAAAGCACCCCCCCTAGAAAAAAGCTGGTGACGGCCCTGATTTGAAAACTGTTTGGGTGTTCAGTTTCCTTTAAACCTATCATATGGGAATAGAAGAATTCAGTAGTCAACGAGTTAAAAAACTGTTAAATAAATCGAATGATTAAGTATCTAACTTGATTGATTTGATTTGATTATTTTTTTCTTCTGCATTCATTTTTAGTACAAAATTGTGGTAACATGATATACAAAAAGTACTCTTCTGAAAATAAATCACAAATAAACACGCATTAATATTATTTTGTAACAATCATTTTTCAAAAACGAGAAATCATTTGTGGAAGAATCTGCTTGAAAATAGTTAATATGGTAACCCAAATAAATCTTATGGATAGCTAGAGTGGATGAAAATAATTGAAATCCTAAAGCAAAAGGATAGTGACATTCTGTCATGATTATTCAGCTTTAAAAAATATTGTCGGGAAAATTAAGAGAGAGAGAGAGAGAGAGAGAGAGAAAGGAGGAGAGAGAGGGGATGGATTGTTGTGAGAGAAAGGGTAAGAGGGAAACGGGGAAGGGAGAGACTGAGATTGAGAGAGAGAGAGAGAGAGAGAGAGAGAGAGAGAATGAGAGAGAGTGGGGGTTTTAGGGGACAGATGATCCTAGTTATTCAGGATGGAAAAATCGTAAACTCATACAATATGCAGGCAGCAGACTACACAAACCTTTTTTTTTTATTATTATTATTTTCAATTTTTTTTTCTAAATTTTGGGGGTCATTTTTAAAAAAAGAAATCAAGAGGTAAAAGAAAAGAAGAAGCGGGGGAATCCCCGGCCAAGACGCTGCGAGGATTTCAATAGATTCAACCGCGGGGATTCCCCGTTACATCATCTTGGTTTCTTTTTTTGGCACAGACTCCAATGCAATGCATGCTCGATAATGCTGCATGCTCGTGCATGCAATGGGCGCGGCGCGCGGATCACGCCCTATACTAGCTTTGTGTACGTGCAGATAATCTGGTATGACCTTTAAGCTAGTGGTCGGTATCGGTAGGAAACGTTTGGGCGCCATTTTTTTGTACAGAAACCAGAGCTAACACTGAGATTAGGGACTGATCATGCTGATATCTACATGTATGATGTAGATCTCACCTCAGGCTCAAGGCCTGATTGAAAAGGACCAGGGATCTCAGGAGATATAAGGTAGGCCTAATTGAAGCCTTTCAACAAACAGTCATAAGGCTAAGCTAAAGACTTTTGTGGATGGATTAGCGATGGGAGGCGTTACAATACATGATGTTATTCTGATGTCCATGTAACGCCAAGGTTTTCGGGGCATAGGGCCCCGTATAGAACCAAAATCACAAGGAAGCATTAGACCTCCAAAAACTAAGTTAGAGAAGGCGGTCTCGTACACCACCTTCCAAGTTGCTTTGTAGATTCAGTTAGCAGTCTAGACTGCCATCCTTTGACATTCTCTGAATTTCGTAATGAAAATCAAAGATTTAAAAAAGAAAGCAAGAGTTTGACTTACCAATGCACGTGTAGTGAATTAGCATCTGAATGCGTTGACGTCAAGAGGTCGTCGGTTCACGATGTACAACAGTTGACACGTACGATCGATAGTTGATGTGATTATGGAAGGCCAACAGTGCCTGCCAGATGCTAAACTTTAGCACGCTAATTCATGTTCTCAACGATATACATGCAGTTCTCATCGTCCTCATCGTTCACAAACATCTCGCAGAAATCCGACCAGTGTTCTCAACCCACCTCAACCATTCAGCCGACATACTGAAATCTACGTCCATAGTCGAGCATGCAGCAGTCTGGCAGATAAAGATAAGGGGGGGGGGGCCTTTGATGTTGTTTAAAGTTTTGACTGAGTTAGTTACTCGTATTAAGTATGTTTTGCTGTATTGTACTTCACCTATTCTCCTCCCCACTATAAATCATCATCGGCCAAAGTATGACTTAGTTGCTAATGTATCTTAATAATGCATAGGCGGATCCAGGGGCGGCCGCGCCCCCCCCCCCATTGGCGGAGCAAAAAAGAGAGAGAGAAAAAAAAGAAAAGAAAAAGAAGAAAGGAGAAAAGAAAAAAGGTTTAAAGAAGAAGAGGAAGAGGAAGAAGAAGAAGGAGAGGAAGAAGAAGAAGAAGAAGAAGAAGAAATAAAGAAAATGAAAGGACCATGGCAAAATTTCCGCTTGCGCTCCACGCTCGCATGTTTTATCTCAAGAGTTATAAGAAAGACATACAAAGAAATATGATTCATTTTATGGGGATTTTTCCGCTCACGCTTTGGGCTCCCTTATAGGGGGAAGAGTTGATTAGGTTATCATCAGTTTTAGAATGAGTTCAAAATAAATGAGAGGCAAAATTGCTCTGCTTTCAGGTTATTGTAAACCAAAATTTTGGGTCGCGTCATGCTCGCAATTGTCACTTCCTCCAAAAGGTCTACTATTTCCAAAGTTGAACCATATCCTAGGTACAGGACTGACAGATACTTACACCCATAATGTAAAACTGGGGTAGAGGTACCATTCCCAATCGACAAATTCGCGATTGCTGTTGGCAAAAAGAGAGTGAGAGAGAGAAAGAAAGGACAGGGAATAGGATGAAGGGGAAAAAGAATGAAAAAGAGGAGTAAGGTGCCCATATTCGGCTTATTATTTGCTTGTTTATTTTGATGACGAAATAACACTGCATGGTACCACAAAAGAGAGTATACATTTTTCCTCGCTCGCTGCGCTGGCTCGTAAGTTCGAATAGCAAACACAGTCCGCAGGTGAGATAATCTAGATACTTTTAGGAAATCATGTATTTGGATGAAGAATTATCACTTCTACCACAAAAGGTATCTATATATTTCCCCGCTCGCTTGTATAATAACAGATGGTCTTTGAAAGCAAATAACTTAGGTAGGAGAGGTGACCACATATTTGAAAATCAATATCTCAAAGCTAAGGCCCATCGTGTATTTTGATGGAGAACTTTCACTTCTATACCATGAAAGGGAGTACATAATTATATATTTTCCTTGCTCGCTATGCTCGTTCATACAATACTCGGATACAAGATGGATTTGGGAAAGCAAATGAATTTGGCAAGCAAGGTGACCAAATGTACCTGCACACATATAAAAAAAGTTATTTACATGTATCTCATAATTAATACCACCATGTTTGACTGGAAACGCGTAAATGGGGGGGGGGGGTGAGAGGGGCTCGACTTTTGGCTCGGCATTTATGCCCTTTAGCAAGGCATTTTATCGACATCGCTATTTCATTTAATTTCACATAAATTGATGTGATACATGTTTATGCAAATTGATACCAACGTGTGCATGTGTCGTTTAAAAAATCCTGAGTTTGTTTGACGAAGTAGGGGAAGGAAAGTCGTACGCCTTTCCTGGGTGTTTGATGGGGTGGAGCAATATCATTCCTTCCTCTGTTATTACTTTCATTGTACGACGGTTTTAATATTTAAAAGAAATGTATTTAATCATCACACGTGCGGCACTACGGGGGGGGGGGGGGGGGGGGGTGGGGGGGTGGGGTGGGCAGTGAGGCGAATGCCCCGCTTGTTTTTTTCAAGTGACCAAAGAAGAAAAACAAAAAGGAGAAAAGGAAGAAAGAAGAGAAAAACTGATAGAACAGTCATTGGCGAAAAGAGCCTTTGCGTTGTGTACAATACCCTAATTTATTTTTTTTTGGATCTAAAACGTAAATAATTTTACCTATGTGTCATCTTGCCCCCTAACAAAATATCCTGGTGCCGCCCTCATATTATCATCATTGATATTATTCTATGATCATTACCAGTATGTCAAGTTTTTTCCCCCATTAGTGTTCATTAATATTGATGATTTCATACTGTAATAATTTCATATATATTCTGAATAAATGACAAAACGAAAGAAATTGAATTACATTCAAAAGTAAACACACACTAACACACTCACACACAAAAATCACGAGTCGGATTTCTGCGAGACGTTTGTGAACGATGAGAACTATCGTTGAGAACATGAATTAGCGTGCTAAAGTTTAGCATCTGGCAGGCACCGTTGATTGTGATTTCTTATGATTCTCTGATTCATTGTGATTGTTGGCGTAGATCCATATCTACTTTCTGTCATTGGCCGAAAAAATTAGTTTAACCTTTGGAAAGTTGCCACTGCCTCTTCACATAAAAACCAAACTTTTATAAAAGAAAAATATGATAGTCTGGATCGCGAAAAAAAATTTGCATCATATTTTGCTTAATTTGGAATTTTAAAAATGCCTTCTCTCAAGTTTCAGTTTCATGACTTTCAGTGCAAAATGATGCTTGAATGTTGGGTGTATAGTCAACAGATTCTGACTGCTTCACTCGTTCATCACTTCCTGCCCAGACATGCTGGAAACAGTGGGGGGGGGGGGGGCAAATTAACATCCCAGGGTGCAGGCTCACATTTTTAGGGGCTCATGAATTGTCACCCCTAATATAAAACACATGCTCACCCACCTGCTCACAGAACACAGATGCACGTTTACACTCCATACTACACTCAAAATATTTCTCTAACATGTTTATTCAACACCCGGGAGGGGTCACTTCAACTGAAGAGTGGACAGCATCCGCGAGAATCGTCCTAAAAAAAGCACCCTAAACGAGGATTCAAGGGCAGGCCACTAGGACACCCTAAACACGGATTTTGTGTAGATCTATGTCCCAGATTTGCACATCCTAAACAGGGATTTCATTAATTGTTTGGATATTCATACCCTAAACGAGGATATTCCCACTTTTATACCGTGAGAGTGATAGTAGGGTCCATTGAAAGTTTGGAGCTGTATTTATTTCGAGATAATTCACTGTCTCATTATGTTTTACACAGGAGTTATAGGATTTTCCGTTCATGGGTCTTGTTACAGTCGGCCCAGCAGTCGGTGCAAA
>JAPZVO010000806.1:0-25752 GCA_029962745.1 Echinometra lucunter
TGGAATATTATTTGATCTCGCGCGTCATTTCATGCAAGTTTGTCAATTTTAGACTATATTTAATCTGTTTCATTTCATTTTTTCTTTTTGCTACCGTATGGGCTTTCAGTGTTACATGGTTTAAATTTAGGAAATCATACAATGGGTGTCTTCCAAACTATTCCAGAAGAAACTGGTGTTTGTGCACTAATATGATATGTGTACCAAGCAATTTGAAAATTCTTGTTCTTTTGAGCCTTTCATATTTTACCTAAATGTTGCATACAAGAGTTTTCCTAAAGCTTGCTTTGCTAGAGATGTTTGATAGAAGACACATAAACTTTGAATCATTCTTTTTTGTATGAACTCACACAAACAATTGCAGCCTGCCAACTGTGCCTTGTGACTGAGAGACTTGGAACAATCATTATGGAGTTGACATTCCCTGCTTTGGCCGCACGATCCACATTGTTTGGAGTATCACTGGATGCGTCAACAATGCATTTTGGAAGGGAACGTATAATAGGTGCAGGTGCAACATCCACCTTTTTTTCGGGAATTCATGGAGGTGTCCTCTATGAAGTGCAAATGACCAACACTGCTTCCGGAGACCTTGTTTACTCCTCAAGGTACAGAACAGGTAAGTCTACAATACTCTTTTGCTGTGTGTGTAAAGAACAAACAAATTGTATAGTATTGTATTGTATTTACTCCTGATTCTGGGCACAAGCTTACATACATGTGAAGAGGAATTTATGGAGACAAACTTGATATGTGGTCATGCCATTATAATGCTAAAGAAACTGGCTGATAGCAATAGGATGATGAAATGGAAGTGAAATTGGTGTACACAGGTATCTTGTTTTCAATTTTTTAAATTGATGAGCAATCAATTTCCTCTTGCCAAAAGCTGACCTGCACACAGATATGGGTATATAAAACAGAATACAGTTTCTTGTCATATTTCGAAGAAAAAATATGCTGTATTTCAGTTACAGTAACCGAGTACTATTAAAGGTAATGCACAGTTTTGGGTAAATCTGAAAAAAAAAATTGCAATTTGAATTCATTGGCCGATTGTAAGAAAGATGATATCGTTAAACAACTACACTGTGAAGGATAGGTCATAAAAATGGATTTAACCCGTTGACTACTAAATTCATACAATCCCCATAGGTTTTATACGGAAACCACCAGGCTCCAGTAGGAAATGGGTTAAGTGTCTAAAATTCAATGTCGGCATCCCCGACACTTTCCTCTGGCCGTTGAAACTCGAACGAAAAATAGGTCCGCTGATTAGCTCTAGTGAGTCTACCAACTGACGGATGTTTTTCATTGACATTTTGGGCATTTATTTCTCATTTCAATTAAAGCACAGTTTTGCTAAATATCTTTGAAATAAACAACTTTCAATATTTGAATTCACTGGCCGATATGAGAAAGATTATATCATTAACAACTGTACTGTGAAGGATAGGCCATAAAAAGTAAAGTGGGTGTACTTACAGTCAAAGTGTTTAAACAGCTAGACAGTGATCCTATTTATGCCGCACGCCTGTAAATAGCTCCGGTCATTTTAGTTGAAAAAATATTCATATAAAATCAGGGATACATAGTTGAACACTGTTTCATATGTTCATAGAGAGGGATAATTACTGGTTTAGATCAGTCCCATGAGAGAGCAGCAGTTAGTCCCAGGTGGATTCTAAGGGGACTTTATTAGTGTGGCAAAAAGCCTTACTACTACTGGAGCTTTGACTAAGTTTTTGTTAGTCTGAGATCCAGCCCCTCTACCGCAAAAAAAAAAAAAAAAAAAAATGCTGAACCCCCCCCCCTTCATATTTTCAGCAATTAAAGAATAATGTATGAACTCTTACAGACAAAAGTTTCAATGGTCTCATTATAAACACTTTTTTTTCATGAATTTATCAAATTCCATTTTTAACACAGGGGCCTATGGGGAAATATTTACAGGCGTGCGACCTACACAGAGGACTTTCATCGAAATTTTTCAGTATCTCTCTCTCTCTCTCTCTCTCTCTCTTTGTTTGGTGAGCTTATTCAAGTAATGATGCTCAGAAATGTATTTTTTTTTTTTGCAAATCTACCAATGCCATGCTTTACTTTTACAGGAATGTAACAATTCAGTAAAAAGGGTTTCGTAACTTACATGTATATCAAAGTCCGAGGAGGGATCTGAGGTACGTCACAGTGGTAAAGTTCGCTTTTCCCTCCAAGGTGACGGCAAATACGTAATAATGACGATGATGATGATAATAATAATAATAATAATAATAATAATAATAATAATAATGATAATAATTAATAAAACAGTGATAATAATAACAAGTTGTAAGTATAATAGTACTGCAATGGGCTTATGTGTTTACAAGTACTCATTTTAATACTTCTTTAAAGTTTTAAAATTATTTATAAAAAATTAAAGACAAGTATTCTTTTGAGTGATAGTCTAGGGCTTCATATATAAATGTTGTTTTTCATCTTGTTTTCTTAAGCTCCCAATCCGGTGACAAACCTTCAGCTGGAGCCATTGTCCAGTAGCAGTGTACTAGTAACATTTGAACAACCTGTTGGTACTGATTTCCACAAGTTTGATGGCTACAGGATATCGTATGGCAATCAAAATATCTTGGAGGCAAGCAGCAACACTGCAGTTACCCTTGAGGGTCTACAGGCGGGTGTGCAGTACACTATTACAGTTGAGACCTTCAGTGGAGAGTTAGCTGATCTGACATACTCTACTGCTGTATCAGATGATGTTACTCTTGGTAATGCTGTTTGTCATCTAAATGCATTTATTCAGTGGTAGAATAGAATTAATCCTCAGCTTGAGCTTGTATGACCTTGTAGCAAAACATTTTAGGATTTTCCTTGAGCTTTTATGCGTCAACAGGTTTGCAGATGACTAAAATGAATTCTGAAGAAGATAAATTTCCTGGATTAATTATTAACATAGCAAATGTGCTTTTATTTCATTTTTCCAGTGTTTTAAAATCTGTAAATTATAAGTACTTTTTAAACTTTCTGAAAGAAGGTATATGCATAGTTAGTGCTGTAGATAGCATTTAAGTAGATTTTCAAACTGTAGTGAAAGTTTTTTCCTGCATGTGGCACAGATTTTAGGGAGTAGACTTATATCTTCTGTGAATTTAGTGTGGGGCGAGTGGTCTACTGCACTCCATAAAAATTAATGTCATAAATGTCATAAATATATGACTGTAACAGTTTTTTTTTTTAATCAGGGGCGGATCCAGCATTCTCCAAATGGGGGGGGGGGGGGGGGAGCGGAATTTTTCAAAACCGCCCGAACCGAGGACAAACATATAGTTTAAGGCTGCTCTCAGTGACGTAATAAACAAATAATAAAAATAGTTTTGTGGGTCATTCCCCCCCCCCCCCCCCCCCCGCGGGGCAGATGCACCTGTATCTTGAAATAGTTATCTTTAATTAAGGAATTAAAAAACGCTTTTTCCTGAGCAAAAATGAAATGAGCCTTAAAGCATAGGTTTCTCCTCGGTTCGGGCGGTTTTGAAAAATTCCGGTACATACAATATTGATTTTAAAACTCACAGGGGCGGATCCAACATTCTCTAAAGGGGGGGGGGGGGCGGAATTTTTCAAAACCGCCCGAACCGAGGAGAAACCTATGCTTTAAGGCTGCGCTCAGTGGCGTAATAAATAATATTATTTTGTGGGTCACCCCTCCCCCTCCCCCCGCGGGGTAGATGCGCCTATATCTTGAAATAGTTATTTTTAAGGAATTAAAAAACTCTTTATCCTGAGCAAAAAGGCAATGATGGATAATGCGAGCTGAAATTTTTTGAGATCCCAAATGAAGAAAATTGTGCATTCTAAGGTACATATACCGGTAATATTGATTTTCTAACTTATGAAGACAAATATCTTTTTTATGTGCCTTGCCAGAGTCTAAAGTTGGCGACCATGCATCTGAAACTTATCCTATATTGAGGCCATGCGACTGAAACTTGTCCTATCTTGAGCTCAAGAAAGACAGACTCATGGCCGCCAAGTCAGACTCTGGCACGGCACATAGAGAAGGATAAATATATGAAGTTGGAAATAGATAGTCATCTGCAGTTCAGAGGCCATAACGAAGTGATTACAGAGAATTAGCTTTTGGAAAAAAATCTTTATCAAACAGTTTTTACAAGTACATGTATCCAATAAATAATTTTATTTGATGGGGTCGAACGAAGTTTTCGGAAGAACATTCGTATACATCAGGGGCGTCGATCAACATTGTCAGCATGTCCGCCGGGGGAAGGGAGAAAGAAATTCGGAAAATTTACCGTTGTAGTTCCGTGAATCAGGGGCATCAACAGTGTTTAAAATTTGGAGCATGATTAAGTTTAGTCAATATATGTTATGGTTGCCCTTCCCAGAGGCGTCGCTAGACCTTTTTCAGTGGGGAGGGGGGGGGGGGGGGAATGTAGAGGCCACTGATTACCGACAAACATTGCCATCGATTACCTACGGCCAACGTCTACAACTTAAACCGTATAAAGCCCATGGGGCACTTTCAGTTGTGTGCCTTTATCATGATTATAAACAGTGAAAATTATCCAGTCCAAGTATATCACTTTCATGGGCTGTATAAGGCAAATAGCAAAGCATCCGCGCAAGAGTAGGTTAGCGAACAGATAATGCATTTAGCATTTTTTTTAGAAGTGCATCTTCTTGAGCCACTAAGTTTCACTAAGTTCATCATGTCGCTCATGATGCAAATTATGTGTGCTTTATCTTTTGATCACCCATACAGTTGATTTGCTTTTGGAAGCAAATGCTACAACTTCTCTCACCGTTGCATGGGCTCTACCAAATACTGAACGTATTGGATTCCAGATCCGGTATGGTATTGATGGCACTTCAGATATTACGACTGGGGCCTTTGGTCAAAATGACACCACTGCCACCCTCAACAACCTGCAACCTGGTCAGAATTACATGATCAGCCTCTACATTGTGACTCAAGCTGGTGTCACATCTCTTCTAGCAGGAGCAGTCTTCCAAACAAGTAAGACAGGAGTCCAAACCTCTATAGGGTTTTGTCAGTCTTCTATGGAGAACCTGGAAGGTGTTCTATATAAAAGTGTACAAGTTAGTTCGATATGCCTCACAGGGGAAGAAAATATGAACGAATCAAATAGTAAGTGCAACATAGATCAGGCTAGGGACTTGGAACAGATGTTTGTCTCATGATGAAGGAAATATTTGCAGGAGTCATATATTTTCTTTCAAACAAATACAAATATGAAAGGGTGTTGTGGTGTATCTTTGAGAGGTCTAAAATATGAATGTTTTAATAAATTTCTTGTATGTTTTCTCACCATGGACATTATCTGAAACGTCTGAAAAAGCCCATTCAATTTGTACAGTTTAGGTTGATAGGCCTATACAACAATAAAGATAATCCTAGTGACATGATTATTGTATTTCCATCCATGTATTGTAAACAAGGTGATTTTCATGAGTGCTACGAGTGCACCTAGTGGTTAAAAGAAAATGAACTATGAATGTTAGATTTTGTAAGAAGCTTAAGAGCAAGCACCATGAGCAGAGGTGAATACCACTTCTGTAATAGGCATCATCATCATCATCATCATCATCATCATCATGAGGTTTCCCTTATTTCGTTTTCATTATTATCATCATCGTCATCATCATCATCATCATCATCATTGTCATAATGCATTCTATTATTTTGATTTTAATTTCAGTTCCTGATGTTGTGAGTGGTATCATGGTTGTAACCACAGATACCAGTTTAGCTTTATCCTGGAACCTCCCACAGGGAAGAGCAGACTCCTATCTGATAATATATGATCCTCCATATGGATCGACTCCTACACCATCTCAGACATCTGGTCGAGAATTCACAATCGAAGGGCTGGATCCTGGCATCATGTATGAAGTTAGCATCATTACCTTGGCTGATAGTGCACAGAGCTCCATAGCCAGTGGCACTTTCATGACAAGTAAGACCCTTCAAGTTCAACTCAACTTCACTAAGCCAGAACTTACAGTGTACTATGTACTTGAATTAAAATGATTTATATTCTGATTCGTATTCTAAATCCTTTGTCACAGAAGCTAACCCATATATATATATATATATATATCTATATATATATATATATATGCATGAAGGTCATTTTCAGTGAAATGTCTAACCAACACAATATGCAAGGTAAACAGCTACATGCAGGGGCGCAGACAGCCGGGAGGGGGGATGAGGGGTATGCATCCCCCCACCTCACAAGGTTGGGGGGGGGGATGCCGTGTACAATCATCCCCACCAGGTTTTAGGGAAGGATGTTTGCTTACAATTAAACTGAATTAACATATTTAGAAATGATAGGAACAGCAATAATGATAATGATAATTATTATCATTATAACACAACAATAACAACAATAGTAATAATAATAATAATAGTAGTAATGTATTATTATTATTATTATCATTATTATTATTATTATTATCATTATTTATTACTATTATGCCTATGATAACAATAATAATAGTTATCATCATCATCATCGTTAATGTGACTGAAATAACGATTACTATCATAACTATATCGATCGTTATTTTGATTAATGTATTTATTTATACATGTATTACTTTTGGGTAATTTCGGCGCTGTCACAGTTTTTCTGAAGTGGTGTAACAACAGAATTTTAAAAAAAGTAAATAGCATGATGCAAATACGCACTAATGTGTGTCAGTCCATATTCTATATTCGTTTGTCACGGTGCGTATATCTTCTATTTATGTCTGTGCATTATTGGCGTAAATCCCGGGGGATGGGGGGGGGGGGTTCTAGGACAACTCCCCCGGAGGATAACTCTCCCGGGGACAACTCCCACCTGACAACTCCCCCGGAGGACAGCTCCCCGGAGGACAACTCCCCCAGGGGACAACTCCCCCGGAGGACGGGTCCCCCAGAGGACAGCTCCCCCAGAGGACATGCTGCCCCGGAGGACAACTCCCCGGAGGACAACTCCCCCGAGGACAACTCCCCCGGAAGACAGCTCCCCCGAGGAGAGCTCCCCCCGAGGACAACTCCCCAAAGGACAACTCCCCCGGGACACCTCCCCCGGAGGACATCCCCCAACACACTTTGAGGACAAGAATAATTACCGGAGGAAAATTGATTTTATGATCACGCCTGGCACGTGAAGAGCGGTAAAAATATATATATATATTTATATTTTAAAATCAAACTTAAGTAATTGATCAAGTATTTTATTACAACTTTCCCGGAGGAGAGCTGTAGCTCCTCGAGGATGACAACTGATTAAGGAGGGGTAGAAGGTTGTTATTCGTTTAATAAGGTATTAGGTAATTTGTCGCTCTAATTGCTTACGTTTTTGAAAAATATCCACCCTTTTGCTCCCATTTTATCGAGGAGCAAAAGAAAATAAAAACTCTAGTAATGGGTACGCTTTTCCACCCAAGGGTGTTGGGTTTGGCAGCTTCAGCGGCACACTCCCATCGGAACCAAATTTGATCATCAGAAGAGAGAAAAGAAAGGAATAAAATGGAGAAAGGAAAGTGAGGAACCTAAAAAAGTAGAGAATGGTGTATCTAGTCGTAGTCTTCATGAAAAGGGGGAGATGGGCCACAATCAAGCTTAAGAACGGAAGTCACTTCGCTGGCCATGTAATTGTTTTTCCATATGACTAGCTGTTTATTAGCTTTTTCACTGCGCGAAATTTGAAACACGTACGGCAATAAATCACAGTTGTTTAGAATGGATTATCCCTTTTCTTGAAACTCGAGCGGCCGACTGCATTCCCTCTCTCTCATCCGAGATCACCCTGCCTTTCCCCATGATTTCTCAGTTTCTATTCCCTTTAAGTTTGATTTATAAAAAGGAAAGATTTATTTCACAGTTCCTCACGAGCAAGGCGTCGTCATAAAAACAAAATTTCATGCGTAATTTTGTCCTAAAGGGGGGGGGGGGGCGGGGGATGTCCTCCGGGGGAGTTGTGTGATGGGAGTCATTCCCCGGGGAGTTGTGCTCCGGGGAGTTGTCCTCCGGGGACTTGTCCTTGGGGGAGTTGTCCTCCAGGGGAATTGTCCTCGGGGGAGTTGTCCTGCGGGGGAGTTGCCCTGCGGGGGAGCTGTCCTCCGGGGGAGTTGTCAGGTGGGAGTCGTCCCCGGGGGAGTTGTCCTCCGGGAGAGTTGTCCTGATACGGATGGGGGATATATCTCCCACTTTTTTGAGAGGGGGGATGGCGTGTACAAATATCCCCCCTTCACTTTTTAAGGGAGAAATGATATTTAAATTAATCGTTAATAAAATTTTTAATAATTTGTTATAAACAACCATCATATGTTAGAATTTCTATTTTAAAATGTGATTTAAAACCAGAAAAGCGCTTATTTTTGGATCGCTCGCTTCGCGCGCTCATCATATTTTAGAATTTTTGTTTGAAAATGCGATAGAAAACCAGAAGAGTGGTTATTTTGGGCCCGCTCGCTTCGCTCGCTCATCATATTATAGAATTTCTATTTGAAAATGCGATTGCAAACCAGAAGAATGGTAATTTTTGGCTCCCTCGCTCGCAAGATGAAAATTAAAATGTGTGTAAGGGGGTCTGTGCAGGTGTGTGTGTATCTGTATACGAAATTGATCCTCGATTTCTCGTGAACGGCAAATCATCCCCCCAGGTGTAAGAACCTGTCTTCGCCACTGGCTACATGTATATGCTTTCTAGCCAAAACAAGCCATGTTTTTTTTGTTTTGTTTTGTTTTTTGCAAAAAGAGACATATCTTTAATGAGAAACACAAATTTTTCAAAAAGCTGCTCAGGTTGTACCTACCTATTATAAAAGAGGATTTGCAGAAAGGACCTACATGTACTCCCCATCAAATTCAGAGTTCATCGATTCGCTCATAACCAAACTAAAAATCTAAAATACAATATTATTATTGTTGTCTTATTCAGCAGAATCAACGAAACTAAAACAAAGAACAACAAAAACAAAACAAATGCAAACAATAGTAGAATATAAGGAGAGTCACATGGATATCGGGAAAAGAAAAAGATTAACTTAATAACTATAACCCGAAGGTCTTTTTTTCCAATCCATGTGACTTTACATAAATAGAAGTACATAAAATAATGTAATGACTACATGTACATAATGAATAATGAATAACAATCACAATGGTCAGAAAGGAAAAGAGAATACAAATAAAGATAAGGTAAGAATGTCGCCCTGGGCACACGTAAAACACACCCAAAAATGGTGCTGTGAATTCATGTACCCAAGTCCGACACATGTGGAGGTAGAGGGCCTTGTGCAACTAGCAGTATGTGTATTAGCTATGTATGGCCAAGTATTCAGAAATGACAACACGCAGGAAAAAAAAATACATGTCTACACTCCTAAAGGTTCATCATTCATCATGTTTATTACCTGCTAGCCACGAGTTCATTGTGTCTATATCCATTGTATTGCTGTATGATTGCAGGAATTTGCACCACCAAGTAGAAGCAGAAGAAGATTTGCCTTATTTGCAGTATCATTCAGTGACTGATTCTTCTCTGTGTTTTAACTAATGGTCACTCTTTCAGTATTTCGGTGGGGGTTTTTTGTGCAGATATTGAAGACACAAGTTTGATCCTTCTGAAGGAAATCACTGCGACCTCTATCTCTGTAACATGGAGTCCAATGGCGGGTGTTACTCAGTACACAATCTCCATCGCCCCTGGTGGTGGGAATGCTACATTAAATGTGTTTCCTGGACAAAGACTGTTTGTTGAGTTTAGTGGGTTGTCAGGAGGCACTTCATACCGAGTCACATTGCTGACGATGCCTGCTGGTAGTGGTCCTTTGACAGCTGACTTCACAACATGTAAGTGGCATAATACACAGCAGGAATGAAAAATAATTTGGGTAGTAAGTCAGTGAAATGCCTATGAGTGATATTTATGAAGAAGAAGAAGAAGAAGAAGAAGAAGAAGAAGAAGAAGAAAAGATACAGTGCTACCCGGCGCCGGTGATACAATTTTAATTCGCGCCGACGTTCCTTTGTTTTGTTTTGTTTTGTTTTCTTCCTTTCCTTTTTTTTAAAGGTAGCGGCGCCTTCGGCGCCGTGCAAAAAATAGGGGGGGGGAGGGGGGGGGGGGGGCTTGCACCCCCAAGCCCAAGGGCGTCAAACGGTTCTGGTATTTTCATGAAAAATGATATGCTGTGTGTGAGCCAAATTGACGGTGATTTTTTTTAAGAGGGTCAGAAAAAAAAAGGATCACAGACTAAAATAAAGTCACAAAAATTTGATAAATAAGTGAATATTAAGATGTAAGGTGAGCAGTTTCTGGAAAGCACTATGGTAAACTTGCAGGAGATCATACATTTCTCGCACTCACAGCAATCTGTAGACTGTGTTAGAGTAGGCTTCTTGCGATGAGCCACTGAAATTTTTCACTCAGATTATCTGTAGCAATTTGAAAATAAGAAATCACCAGAATCACGTGATTTGCCATGTTTAAGTACTTTTGTCCACTTATGTGTGTATGAATGAGCTTTCTGTTTTAAATGCATGAAAAAGAATGTTTACTTGTGTGTGTGTATATATTTATATCTATATATAAATATATTTCTTTTTCTTTAATGAATATAATGTTTTCTTATGCTATGAGGATTGAGACATTATCATTGAAATGAGGGTATTGCTCAAAACTTTTGCTTTTTCAACCTTCAAAATTTTTTGTGATAAATGATTTTTTTGTTTTTTTGTTTTAGTCCCTTCACGTCCTGGCTTGCTAAATACTACTGGTGCAGATTATGTTTCAGTGACTTTAGCCTGGGCTCCTGGTCCCGGGAACTATACTGGCTTCATCCTCAGTTATAAACGCTCGCAGGATAATAACTACATTGACTTACCAGAGTTAGGTGCTGATGTGACTTCTTGGCAAGTGACCAATCTCTACCCAGGAACTGCTTATGTCTTCAGTGTGTTGGCAGTGAGTGGTGAGAATTACACCACATACAGTAAACCATCTAGACTGACTGATGTCAGAACATGTGAGTGATGTCCTTATCAATGTGTAATAATAACAATGATAATAATCATAATAACAGCAACAACAATAATAATTATGATAGTACCAACAATGATGATAATGATAACAAAAAATAACTTCTTGTTTACCCAGGGTAGCTACTTAAGCTTTTATCAGCTGCTCTTCCAGTGGGTCCTGCATAATATAATATGCTACTATTACCCTTCTCCATTCTTAGATGCCGAGCGCCTGGCTAGAAGGCAGAAGGTGCCATTTTCAAAGTCTTTGGTATGAGTTGGCTGGGGATCAATGTCAACCTCCCCATGAGGCGGACGCTCTATCAATCTAGCCAATATGCCTCCTTCATTTATATGAACCTCATAGACACTCATCCGAGCATTTGTCATGGAAGCATTGTCTGTGCAAGTAAATATTTTAGGATTATAATGTTTACCTTTGTCTGGCAGTATTATGTTTGAAGTAGGATATTATGTTGAAAAGGAGAAAGAAAGTGGATCAAAAAGACCCAAAAGACTGTGCCTAGCAATTAAGTTCTTTCACATAATGGACTAATAACTCATGTACCATTAATAATAATTTCAATTGTTGATCAAATTTTTGACTTCTATCTGTGCAGTGTCAATTACTGATGACAACTTTGTTGTGTTGGACTTCAACTCCACTGCTGTCAGTGTAGCCTGGAGAGCTGCAGATACTCCTATCATTGTGGAAATCAATCCAGAAGATGACGATAGGAGGAATGTGAATGTCGGTGATAGGCCGGTTCACACATTCACTGGTCTGAACCCATCGACTGTCTACACTATTACCAGATTTAATCAATTCGAAACCTCAGTTAGAACTAGTAAGTATTATACTTTATCTGTAAAACTCAACATTCTTTTATGCTTTAACATATGGTAACTCATCTACTAATTACAATATTACAAGATTAAACCACTGTTAAGAATTACATGTAGTAAGTTGAGAAAATCATTTCTATGCTTATCACTGCACAAGACGTCACAATAATCTATATTTAACACAGGGGCATGTACCCATATCCTTGGCTCCGTTCATTTTTTTTCTTTTCAGTTAAGCCAATCTGAAACAGATAAAATTGCGTTATTAGTCATTTCAACCTTTTTTCCCCTTTTTATATGAGACAAAATAATATTAAGTATCATCTGCATACAGAACACAATAGATGAAGTGATTATGTCATTAACGTATATTAAAAATAGTGAAGGTTCAAGTATGCTTCCTTGAAGTACACCACTGGGCTGAATATCAGCTTTAGCATTATCAAAAGAGGTAAATTGTTTGCGTCCAGTAAGAGTTCTAGAACCAGTGGTAGGTTAAGCCCCTTATTCGGTAATGCCAGATCTTATACAGTAGTATACCGTGGTCAAGGGAATCGAAAGCCTTGCATAGGTCGACATGAATAGGGATTTCCGTTTTATCCAAGGAATGTATCATTTGTTCTGTAGTATATAATGAGACCTTTTCCTTGGAGTAGGAAGGGTGCAAAACCGAATTGCTCTTGAATTAAAATGTTTTTTTTTTTGCACTAAATGATCACACAGTCTTTTTTATATGACACGTTCAAGATTTCTAGAAAATGTGGTCAAAAGAGATATTGGACTGTAATCATGGTAATTGAAAAGGTATTTATCATCTTTTTATTCATTGGAATGACCTTAGCCATTTTAAAATGGCCTGGTACAATACCTGTTGAAATAGAAAGGTTTAAGATAACTAAAAGTGGATAAGCTATATCACAGATTATTTTCTTAATAGTATATTCAGCATATATATCATCATGACCACATGATGACGTATTCTTCCTGTTACGCACAGTATCAATAATTTGAATATGATTAGGAAATAAGAGTAAAGAATTCAAAGACCTACATGCTTAGATATTCATGGAAATATTTACTTGAGTTTTTAAACTTTTTTAGATGTAACTGAACGAATCCTTGAAAAAATAAGAATTTACTATTAGCAATTTCACACTGATCATCAATACATCTGTTCTGTCTTTCAAGATTATAGGGTCAATTTGAAATTTATTTTTTCCCATAATTTCATTAACAATCTTCCAGCTTTTGGTTATACTCATCACATTTTTCCAAATATAAAGGCATGAAATTCCTTTTGGCTGGTAGCTTTAATGTTATTCAACATATTTCTGTATTTTTCATACATAGTTTCATTTCTATGTCATTATACGAACACACCCCTCCCCCATCTACTATCTTTGAGATTATTTTATGAATAAAGGAATAGCCTTAGCCTGGAATATTATATATAGTGAAGACACCTTCGACTTAAACCATCTTTCTGTAAACGCATAAATCTAAATTTATTTATCTACAGATATATGATAATACTTAGCGATGAGTCTTCTGTGATCATGGTTTGGAACAAACTTGTTATTAAAAGTATCACTATAAATGAGTAATCTGCCTCGTCAACTGAAAAACCTTCGTTCATATTAAATGCATCAAACACATATGGATTTGAACATGAATAATGATAGTAATAATAATAATAATAATAATAATAATAATAATAATAATAATAATAATATGTAACATTTATATTGCGCTTAATACAGTGTTTCTACAAGCACATGTAAGAATTTAACAAAAAGAGAACAAAAGAGAGAAAAGTGGAAGAACAAATATAAAATACATTAACTAAGAAGAGAATTGCCTGATAAGATACGTTTTAGGAAGCGTTTTGAATGAGTCTATAGAGGAGGCCTTGCGAATGTAGATGGGAAGATTGTTCCAGAGTTTTGGGACAAGGGAAGAAAAGGCACGATTGTCTAGTATATTTGAAAAAAATATAATGTATATATAAATTCCGGGTTAACAAGGATGTGGCTAAATTGAACCTCAGATAAACTACAACAGTTACAGATAAATGATTTCAATGACAAGTCTGAGTTTACATCTGAGCGCATTTCATGACATACCCTACCACATTTTTTTTTTTGCATGCAGATCTGTGTTGGTTCCATTGTAATTTTTAATGGAACAGATGAAACAATTAATTGTAAGATACAATTATCATATTATCATTATTACACCACTGAATCATTGTTAAAAATACTACATTTTACTAGTAAATAGAGAAACTGATTTCTGTGTTGACAGGAATCCTTCTATTGAAGGGCATTAACATTATATTGCAGAGAGACAAAAAACTTGTTATTTTTTCCAACTTTAGAATGTGTTCATGTGGGAGTATGAGAAATAAGTTACACTCTGTATTTAAATGAGACTCCCAACAGAGTAAAGGATATTGATTAAATGAATTGAACCATTACAACAGTTCTTGTCAATTTTTTCTTAAATTACAAAGACCCAGCATCTCCAATGAATCTGACAGTATCCATAACTCCGACCTCCTTCATGATCGGATGGAACGCTGCCACTTCGGAGGTTAGCCGGTACAAGGTGGAAGTGAGGTGTGCAGACATGACTTGTTCATACAGCCGTGTTATCTTCCCCAATGAGGAATTGGTCTATGAGTTGACACAACTGTTCCCTCTCAGGGAGTATTTGGTCTCTGTGTCTTCGTGTCTGAATGCTGATGGCCAATTTGAGGAACAGGCTGGGGATGAGCCTTTAGAGCAGAGCATTATTACAGGTAAGATATGCGATAACTGGGTTTTTAGTGGAATGTTGAATTTACTTCAGCATAGGTTTGTTGTGATTTTTAACGCAGGCATAAGCAACATTTTGCTTGTTTTGATTTTGATAAACCACTTTAATTCAATTCCACATTTTCTGGAGCTGTCATGGTACAGTGATCTGTGTAGCTTAAGAATTGGTGTATTATTTGATGTTTGGTATCTCAACAACAAAAAAATGATAAGAAATGGCCTCAATCTTGCTGAAGGATCATCACATACTATGGACACAGAAATTGGTGTAGTAGTATTAGTAGTATTAGTATTTAGCAAACATTACTAGATAACTTGTTTGGCACACGGCTAATTCGTTCACAAGTTTATTCATATATGGGATATGTAACAGCACACACGTAATAATTTTCCCGCCTTTTTCCATACATTGAAAGTGAAGGCATTTGAGAAGCTGTCCTGTGTAGGGAACATTTCAACTGTGATATTGTTCAAGCAGCACTAAAATCCTAGCACGGAACAAATCAGCTTTAACCAATCTGTTACAATAGCAACAGGTATTTTAATGGTGAAATATTCTACCAATTAATGAAAGCTTCAAATCATGAAATAGTAACTTACTTCCTAAAAGCCCCCTAAAACAAAATTTATTAATTTAAATTAGGGTGTTTGTCCCGTATATTTTATGTTATAACCCACAGATTGCACTGGTTTGTGGTTGCTTCTTCCTCCCTTTTCATAATTTAATTTATACATACATATGAAAAAGATATTGCCGCACATGGGGAGGTTTACTTTTCCTATTGATATCACAGGTATGTTTTGATCTAAGAATATGCAGCATTCAGCAGACTTTTCATATGATTGGGGAAATTACTTTGGAACTACAAAACGTTTAATCAAATGTCCAAAAACGAAGTTTAGTAATTAATGATGGTATTTTGTGATTTCAATTCGATGCAGTGCCATGCTGACTGAACCCTTCGTAAGTTTGTTCATGACTTTAAATTTGAATTATACAGTACATCAGTGTACGCATAATTGTATTGTGAAGAAAAGTCAGACCCAGAAAATTTCAAAAGAAACAGCTAATAGCTCATAAGAACTAGTCCATGCAGTGGACAGCAAATTAAAGCATAACCATACAACATCCATGTGCAGATACAGATACACCACACACACACGCCCATGTACATACCCACATAAGCAAAAATAAATGTGCACATGGACACACCCACACATACACACATGCGCACATGCCGAGTCACACCCACACTTCCACCCTACACATACTCTCTGACACCATTTACATGTACATGTACATACAAACATATCAGGTTGACTATCACAGTGACATATAAAAGCCATCTTCATATTTGTACTGGACCCTCGGACAAGCTTTGGATGATCTCTTCAGCATGATTCATTGCAGCACTCAATGTGACAAAGTGAGCTCAACACATGCTGTTGTACAACAACCTTTTGACGAAATTCCTGGTACAGCAGCCAGCATTGCTTGTAGAGCCTCTCAATTTTTACCTAATTTCCAGAGGAAAACCAAATTCCCCTGGCAAAGTGGACATGCTGGTGATGATCATTATTAATATGTATTGAATTTTCTGCAGCAGGGTGAATGAAAATAATGCCTTTTCTTTTGTGTTGCAGATGTTGCCAGAATCAGTGATGGGCCTTTGAAGAGAAGTTGAAAATTCTTTTAACATACACTGTTCTTCAGTAAAGATTTTTCTCTCCTTGTACTTTTGACCATTTCTGAATCCTCAGTGCTCTCTTTTCAGACCCTGTGCTCTTAAATGAGCGTAAATAACAGGTAGGATTATCTTTGGTCTTCCCACACAGATAAGATAGTTGCACCAGACCAGGGGGAGTGAACTGCACTCATTTGGTTTAGAAGTCTGGATCCGGTTCCAGGTGGGTCAAGAAGGTTAAACCCGACTGAACAGCTACTCCCAGCATCTTCAACTTCTTAAAAATTTAAGAAGACCTGATTCTTTCTTCTTGATCAATTTTCAGGGTCATCTA
Source organism: Echinometra lucunter (assembly GCA_029962745.1). Taxonomy (NCBI): domain Eukaryota; kingdom Metazoa; phylum Echinodermata; class Echinoidea; order Camarodonta; family Echinometridae; genus Echinometra; species Echinometra lucunter. The sequence continues at coordinate 16,741 of JAPZVO010000806.1, forward strand.
ACTCGATATTGTCTTTCATTAACTTCTGATGGATTTATAGCCGACATTTACTTCCCCCTACAGACCTTCTCTAGGTACTGGAACACCTTCCTCACCTTAGACAGCTAGGGCCACTTCTTTTTTCCTCCATCTAATGATGCAGGCACGAGTCAGCCTCTCTTCATATTGTGACCGGGAGCGAGTTGGCTCAGTCGGTAAAGCGTCTGCCTGTAAAACCAAAAGACCATGGGTTTGAGTCCAACCCAGGCGGATGACTGGAGCCTAGGTTGTTTGTTATCGTGCTCCTCCCCTGTTTCAAAGAAGCAGGCTATGCTACAGTGGAAAACACTCCGTCCCTCGGATAGGACGTTAAATGGAGGTCCCGTGTAAAGGAAAGTCACCACCTTTGCACGTTAAAGATCCCATTGCACTATTCGTATAAGAGTAGGGGGAAACCCCGGTGTATGTGGTCCACCTGCACACCCCCAATTAGTCATATCGGGAGGAGAAACCTGAGGGTTACAGTGATTCAATTCCCTTTTCGCCTCCCAGGCACAGGTGACGCCAAACCAAATACTAATAGTGTGTGAAAAACTGTTTTTGTCTTAGGATGGATCAAGGAAGTTGGAGAGTACAGAACCTGCGACCAGTCGTCCTGTAATAAAAAGTGGTGTTTTTTTTTTTTTTTTACTGTCATCATCTGCATTGTCATTATGGAATACTTTCTCGTGCATGTATTTTTTCCTCTGTATTTCACAACAGTGCATATTGTTCAGAAAGGAATATTTTTAGATACCAGGAGAATAGATGCTTTAGGTCAAGTAGATAAAGAGGGTCATCATCACAGTCTCCAGACAAAGCAGTAGAACAGACTGCCATCGAGTTCCTAGTCTTCTTTGGCAAGGTATATGTAGATGTCCGTTTTAGATAGTAAGTATACAGTTTACATAAGTACGAATCTTAGCCTTTTGATTGAGAATTTTATTTGGAACAATAAATTTTATATGCCTTTGAAAGCTAAAGGAATAGTGATTTTGACATAGTTGAGGTTTACGGTTCACCATGTGGTAAGTCCATGGACTGAGTTTGGAGAGGGTAGAGAAAGTGGGAGGGAGGGGAATGGAGAGGCGAGATAGAGTGAGAGAGATAGAGTAGAGAGTATCTTTCTTGAGATTGGGTGTAGTTCTAAAAAGGACTGTAAACCAGTTGAGATGGCGACGAGAAGAGGAGGCTGAAACCAGATGAGAAGGCAATGAGGAGAGAAGACTCGATGTTCCGGACAGCTTGACTGTCCATCATACACCCAATGTCAAGAAAGATACTCTATACTCTCTTTCTCTCTCTCTCTCTCTCTCTCTCTCTCTCTCTCTATATATATATATATATATATATATATATATATATATATATAATGTAGACAGTAATAACTTCAAAAAGAGTCGAAGGTACGCCATGTGTAAATCCAACATTAGCTTTTATTGTTCAGAATTTTCGGCCCGCCTCGGGCCTTCCTCAGTGTATACAGCTTAACGACAAGATAAATGCATATAAATAAATGATATATATATATATATATATATATATATATATATATATATATATATATATGTATATCGCCTTTCCTTTCCCCTCCCTCCCACTTTCTCTACTCTCTCTACTTTCGGTCCTTTCTGGACATTTACAAGTGATATTTTAGTCATATATTGTATGTCCATTTTGGCAATCTGCCGAAATTTCCTGTTATTCCTTGCCATTCTCTAATTAGTTTATAATCCTCAGACTATTATTCCTCTTGTATCTTTACTGGTGATACTTCTTTTTACAGTATATTTAGAAGTATTGTCCCTTTCATTTATTTGGTGGCATTCCATTGAGATGACAATTCTAGTAGGTCAGGGACTTCTTCCACCCTTTGGAGCAATGACTTTAATGTATCGGTAATCATTTACTATGTTTACAATTGTTCTTCACCTGGTATCCAAATACTCACTTGTTCAGGTTCTGACATTCATCAGAATCCAAGACTAATACCTAATGTTTATATATTTTATTGTTATTTACTCCCAATAATGTAAAAAAGGGAGAGAAGTCATGCAGGGCTCTGTATATGGTCCTTTCCCATCTTAAGGGAGGATTCATCAGCTCATCTGGCCTTCTGCACCTTTAGAAAAGGACCCGTCAGCCTCATGGGAATCTGTCCCACCAGTAAGTTTTATTTTTTGTACTGTGCAAGCATGGTTTTTTCTGCAATGGAAAGCCAGTATAATGAGGTCCTTGGGACCATCTTGATCATGTTATAGCAGAAATCTTGCTATATCAGGTTTAAAAAATAATAGAATGTAAAAAGCTGGGACCAGGATTTTTACCTTGTTATATCAGGAATATCAGATCTCTTTATACTGAATTAATTTCCACTGTATATGCCTTTCATCGACAATCAGATAAAGATATATTTGGAACTTGAAAAGATCTGTCTTCCATTGATTTTATTTGCATCCATGAACGACACTATGTGACACTCTGACTCACCATGGCCGACATCAGGAGTGACGTGTTATCTGTTGTATCGAGAGTAACATATCATGACTTCTTGCATGATAGATGTACATGTATAAATGTCCCTTCTCTCTCCAGGAAAGGAATGGCCTTCTGTCGTGATGCAACTTGCTACAATGGCAATCTGACAAATGCTCTGATGAAATTTGCTGGACTGACTTTATTTCGTCAAAGATGTGCTCTTAGGGTTAGGGTTAGGATGGCAGTAAGATCTTGGGTTAGATTTAAGGTTAGGTGTATTGTTTCGGACAGGGTTTGATGCACGGTTGGAGTTTATGAATCAGTAATTGTACGTAACTGATGTGAAGCAATTGTTACCAAAGCACGTGTGGTGCAACCGCTACTGCAAGTCAAAGAGGAGTTCCTCAAATGGATTATCAGGAATAGATAAATACCCAAACCGATTCGATGTACTTTTACTAATACTGTTTTCACACTGCCGAAACGGAATATCCATGCCGTTATATTTCATGACGCTTCACTTTCAAAACGCTTCCAGAACGCTTCTGGTTTCTGTTCACACTGAACCAATGAAGTCCGTTTTGAGCGAAAGCGTAATTATTACGGTGTGAGAGAGTGCGGAAATACGTCATTACCCACCATGCATTTTACTATCTCTAGCTGTATAAGCGCGCGGTATACCAACACCCAACGTATACGTAAACAAGTCTAAAGAGCTGATCATCAACAAAATAAATCAGTTATTCAGAATAAAATGTATAATTATTACTTAACTTATTGCAGTTTACTGAATAATTATTTTTTTTATTTGTATGTATAGTTTAATTTTTAAACTCATGTAAGAATGCTAACGCGTTTGTTTCTTCATACATGATTCGCGTCCATGCAGCTAGTAGCGTCGAACGTACGCTGCACTGCCATGCCGATCCATGCAGCTCGCTAGCGCTGCGATCGAAGATACCCGCGCTTTCACTCGTTTCCCGCATTTTCCAGGTTTTTGGTGGGAACCTGGTTGACCTTTGACATTTCATTCCGCTTTATTTCCTTTTTTCTGTACATACCAAAAAATAAAGCGTCATATTTGGAATATTCCGTTTTCAAAACACCTCAAAACCTAGTGATAGACCTCACACGTAGATTGCGGAATATTTGATTCCGTCTTCAAATATGACGCTTTGACGAGTGTTCATACCAAAGCGTTTTTTTTTCAAAAAACGCTTTTATTCCGTTATATTTGTTTGATGTGAAAGTGGTATAAGTCCTTTGATATTCTTTTTTACAAGATGTAGATATAATGATATTAATAGTGGGTTCTTGTATAGTGCTCATGTCCATCAGGATTGACCTCCAGGTGCCCCACTGTTATTACCCCGGCTGTAGCAAGGCAGCCATTAAGGTGCTCTAGCTTTTCAAGGAAATTCATCCCACCAGGTACCCATTTCTACACGTATAAACTTTTTTCAATGTAGATACATGTATAAACTATAAAATTCAGTGACAAATTGTACATTGAGTATATTGTTAAACTGTAATCCTACTACATCCAAGCATTTCTTGTTGATTTGGACAGTTTCTAGCTGGATTTAGTCTATGCAGAAAAAACCCATTATGGTGCAATAATCCATGAGATTCAAAATTTAAACAGATTTCTTGCATTTCCTTAAGTTTAAACGGAGTTTTGTTTTAATCTAAAACTGTAAATTTAGGTCTTTTCAAGGGAAAGTTTAAAGTAGAACTTAGTCGTATTTTGAGTATACCATTTACCATTATCTCCATGTCGTTAAAATTTTCATTACTGTCATTCACTATAAATCATAAAATTCATTGAATTTTTATGATTCTATCTCAAAAAGGAAATCTTACAACAGCTTTTCTATGTATAGCAATGAGGAAATTGATCACATAGGGCCACTTAAATAATATGAAGAGTGTATATGTCGTGCAAGTTTCAGTGTATACATGTACCATTTGATGATAGGCCTATAGCCTCAGTGACATACAGAGTTGAGAAATTCTAAAGCTATCTATGCACATATTACGGTTTATTCAACTCCAGAGCATGCACTATATGTATCTATAGTGCATGCTCTGGAGTTGAATACACCGTAATATGTGCATCGAAAGCTTTAGAATTTCTCAAGTGCATTATATGTCACTGAGGCCATAGGCCTCGGTTAGAGCACGAGAGAAATTCCACATCTATGGATGCCCATTTTATGGTATATTAGACGACAATGAGCATATTATTATAAGATGGGAAACTGCTTCTGGTGCAGCGCTGAGGGAAAATATTGTCCCGAGGGAAGAATACAACTTCGGAGGGGAGATGAAATGTTATTAAAGAGATAGACTAGGCAATATCTGTTATATTATATAGTCTATACAGATTTGCCATCTGAGTATCTATGGATGAATTCGTCACTGCTTCTGTAGACTTATACGATTGCCCACTGTACAGAAGCAGTGATGCTTTGGGAGTCCCTGTAGACTATATATATTCTGTCAATTCCTCCTCGTCAAAGGACTGAAACTGACTAGCTGGGGAAATCACCATGACTACGTTTGTTAGAACGAAGTTTAAAATTCGCAGGCAATCTAACGCTATTTATTTTCTTGACTGCATTAAATTGCACTGCTTGCTGCAGCTCTGCTGTAAAAAAATAATAGGCCTACGTAATAATAAGAAAAAATACAGCTAGCACACGCAGCATGTATACTACGCATGATGGCATTTTGACCAATCTATGTAATATAGCATGTTGTGTACCACGGTCGTGGCTATATAACAAATTACGCCATGGCAAGAAGAGCAAATCTGACCTATCAGAAACCTTTTAAAGGAGAATGCAACCCAGACATCAGTTTGCTTCCAGTGAATGAAGAAGAACAAGAAGAGTAAACAGTGAAAGTTTGAGCGAAATTGGACAATCTGTTCAAGAGTTATGAACTTTGAAAGTTGAAGTAAGTTCTTATAATGGGGATCATTGGGTTGGCAACTTTGCCAGCATCTGTGATGTCATGGTGGACAACTCTCCATTCATTTTGTACACAGAATTTCACATTTTCTTCATTTTTAAGAAAAATAGAAATTCGTTTTATTTATTGTTTGAGTATGACATGGCTATATCAATCCTGCAAGCATTTTGGGAAGAATTATGCTGATTCCTGACTTGAAATTTCATATGAATCAATTTTTTTGAAAATTTATGCACAAAATGAATGGAGAGTTGTCAACGATGACATCACAGATGCTGGCAAAGTTGCCAACTCAAGGATCCCCATAATAGGGATTTACTGAAACTTTCAAAATTCATAACTCTTAAACAGATGGTCCAATTTTACTCAAACTTTCACTGTTTACTCTTCTTGTACTTCTTCATTCACTGGAAGCACACTGATGTCTGGGTTGCATTCTCCATCTTATGTGAAATTGTATGGAATTGTGCAATGATATTTAATGTGCTATACATGTATAATGAATATTTTATATATAATGTACATCAAAATATGCAAGGGTGAAATTGTTTCTTGCTGTGCAATAAAATGTGAAACATGAAATTTTTTTGTATTTATTCTTTGCGATGAATATACGCAAATTATGTAACTCAAATTTGTGAAACTGGAGTAAAAAAATCGCAGATATTCATTTTTTTGTTTTATAGCACTTCTTCATCTTGCAGAGTACATATTGACGTTAGTTTTAAGACAAATTGAAACTCGTGATTTTGAATATTCTCCCTTTTAAGTGATCAGTTTTAAAACAGCACAATTTTTCTGAGAATGGTAAAAAAACTATATTCATATTTACAGAAATGTCAGATTCTTGAATTTATTCTTGGTTCCTACAAAAAATAGAAAGTATGGTTCTACTTGTCTTCTTCTCTCGACATCTCTCCCAACTCCTACCCTCCAGCTTTCCTTTCTCAATTTTTGTCATTTCTCCCCTCTTTCACCCTTGTTTACCCTTCTTTTTTTTGTCTGTCACGGTTTCTTGCTGTTAAGCCCCCTCCCCCACCTCTCACTCCATCTCTTTCTCCTCTCCTCCACTCTGTCTCTCTCTACCTCATTCCCAACCATGCATCCTTATCTACATAACACGATCTGTTTCAACCCTCTTCATCTTTCACCTCTCCCTCTCTTTCTCTCTCTCGATGCTGTCACAAATCCTCATCCTCTTTTTCACCCCATGTAGCTTACATCCCTTCCTCTCTCACCCCAAACCCTCTCTCTCTCATCCCTCCACCTCAGTCTCATCCCTATCCATGCATCCCTATTTATCTTACCCACTCTTTCTCTCAATCTCTCAACCCTCCACAACTCTTTTCCCTCTCTAACCCCCTCTTACCCTCTTCCCCTCTGTCCCCCCCCCTTCTCATCCCATCTTCCTCTCGCATGTTCCTTTCTCATCCTATTTCTCTTAACTCTTCCATCTCTATCTCTCTCATATCCCCTCCTTTCTCTCCCCTCCTCTCTTTCTCTCTCTCTCATGCACACACACACACACACACACACACACACACACCCACACTCTTCTCTATATCTCATCCTTTACTCCTGTTGTAAAATCCATTCATGATACAGGCAAACAATATTATTGTTATCCCAATTATACCTTTTATTTAATTTGATATACAATGGTTGATTGGAAGTTGTAGTTTTCAACACTGTAAAATAAACTTGCATGTATAAGAATACAAAGAGCAAAATATGCTATTGGAAATGATAAAACATTTCAAAGCTTTGGTATTTAACATTAAATATTTTCTTCATACATGCACTTTATCTGATATTTCAAAACTACCTCGATCAAACAAATCACAAAACCCCTTCTTTGCAGTACACATAATATATTGCATTATCTGAAACCTTATTGTATAGAGATAAATTTTGTTTATATTTCACAGCTACTTCCAATACATGTAAAATGTTTTGCATATAACAGAAAATCTACAAAAATATTACAATTAAAAATAACTATGTTTTACAGTCTTATAGTGAGCACATTACATTGTGCATGTATATCTATTCCTATCTACTTATACCATCCTAGTACTGCATCATGGGTCTTAAGACTTGCTCATACATACTGCTGCAGACTGCTTCTAGAAAACTGAGGTTTTTAACCATTCCTAGTTTCAAATTTTGTAACATAATCCTACAACACACTTGGGTGCCTAGGATCTCTGTCGCGTCACTCGCTCCAACTCGTCATTCATCTACTACACAAAAACTGCCAGAGTTTTTTTTATGCCATTTGCATCAGCATGCATGGACAAGGCTCTTAACTACATCCAATTTACATACATTGAAATGAATACTGGTTTCTAAAGCTACAAAGATAAACAAATTTAAAATATTAGAAAGATGCTTTAGTAAGGTTAACAGATATGCAATGAAAGAATTTAGAGAGAAAGGTTGCAGAGAACAAAACAGTTTCCCAATGAAAGACTAGAGTGAGAAAACTTTTTTAAAAAATGATATACTAATAACAGTGGTCAATTTTATTCCTATGCAACGAGGCATGTAAGTATGCCAAAACATAAGAAAAGCAGTCCTTTTCATATGATTTCGTATATGCAGGTAAATTGGTGGGAAAGATGAATACATAGACGTGTAAGGTAGAAAACCAAAATAGAGGGTCACAAAATATCACATCCAGAATGCAAAAAATACAGATAACAGTACGAATTTTGCTTTCCGGAAACATCTTTGTGTGCTACAGTGTGATTTGCTAAGCTACATAATGTACATGTATGATGAATAATAAAACTGCTTACATGAAACATTTGAACTAGTTAGACAATCATATATATCATGTTCTGCTCAAAGGCAGTTCAGCATATAGTTGTAGCATCTGGCACAGAGTAAAGACGATGCTTCTGACTCTATAAGCAGATGAAAGAACTTTCAAAGCTGGTGAATTACAATGTATGGATGATATGCACAATCAGAACAAGTTGATCAACAAAAAAATATTACAAGCAATACACTGTATGGACATAATATTGTACATATAAACTGTATAAAATATAGCTATAAAGAAATTCATATTAATTTACAGCAGAATATGAAAAAGGAATTGCTAGTGTTACCTGCTTAAAACTGTTAAAAAAGACTGCTTTTCTTTAGCATGTATCAGACATGCTAACATTATCTTTATGAAATAGTATAAACTCTTGACTAAAATAATGAATGACTGTGTAAAAAAAACATTTGTCTCGCATAAATGCATTCTTTCCTCCAACACCAAACCAATCTACACATGAAATGAAAATAAAAAATAAATTTATATTCAGCTTTCATAAGTATAAAAATAACAAGGAATTATTCCTATATAACTTGATAACCTATGTTACATGTATTTATTCATATCTTATTTCAGTAACATGTAACATTTTTCAGTGTTATATTACATTGAAACTGGAATGAAAGACTAACATAATATTATCTCCTATGTTCTCAACATTATTGAGTTTAACCAACGTAACAATTAAATGCGATTGCTAGATGATTAAA
>JAPZVO010000807.1:0-25732 GCA_029962745.1 Echinometra lucunter
TTTCGGTGAGAAAACAGTATTTTTACCTTTTTCCTGCAATATGTTTAGTAACACAATTTTTTGGGAAGAAAATATTTTCCATGAAACCTGCAGTATTTTGGGTAAAAAATTAATTTACTTTTTAAAAAGGAACAATAGCATCTCTGCCATTTACATTACCACACCTGGGTGGAGAGTGGCATTTCAAGTAGTTAATGTCTTGCAAAAGACATTAGTGCTGAGGTGGGACTCGAATCCCAATTTATGCATGATCTGCAGTACAACGACGGATCCACGATATCACGACACCTCTACACAATAATTATAATTATTTCTTGCATGGTTAAATTAGGCAATCAATGTTGCACATAATAATGTATACATAGATATAATGAGGCATTGTTTTAAAACCGCAAAACAAAGTTGAACATAATTTGATGAGAAAAAAATTCTTTCATTGTCCTTACATTGTGAGCTTCAGCTAACTTTGATGAAAAAAGAAACAAGACCAATGATATGGAACAATGCTGATACAATGTTTTTGTGTATTCTAGTATGTATGTATTAATAGATATTTTTCGTCTGAAAACCACCAAAACAAGGTTCAGCATAATTCATGAATGGCAAATGTTCATTGTGCATGGGCACATGTAATCAATTTCAAAGAATGAAATAAAAACGAGTGGCACAATGCCTGCATTGCATGTATTCTATTGTACATTTATGTGGAGAATAACCGCACTGCCTTAAAACCTTAAAGCAAAAGTTGAACATTAATTAATGACAAATGATTTCATTGTAAAATAACATTTTAAAAAAGTAAAAATTGATTCCTAGTTTCTCATTTGAATATTTCAAATTGAGGAGGAGGGGGTGCCATCTTACTGGTATTTCATATATTTCATTTTATCCTGTACATAAACTGATATTTGTTCAATTTAACACAAATTTTTCTTTTTTTCAATATCAGTTACATAAGCACTTAAGAGGATACAAGCAATATGAAAATGCAAAATATTATTAATCATTTTTGTCACCTTATGGTCCAGCTGTGCTAAGACTGAATATTCATTTCATTTTCATATGAAAAATAAATCATTACACAAAATTCGAGGCAACCAAAATAAGCCAAAGGAGGGGGCAAAAATTAGGATTTATTTATTTGGCCTAATATCAAGACTAAAAGCCAATAGAGTACAAAAAAGTGTGACTAAAAAGTTGCTTTGTCAAAATAAGTTATTTTTATTTTTTATCCATTCGATATCAATAATGAATAGATCACTATCTCAAATTCAATTTCTCTTTGCAAATTAAAACTACCAGTACTAATTTTGGAGACTATTTGTGGACACATTTGAATGGCAATCACACAAAGATAGCTCAGAATGACCTTGTACATCTTTTTTCTTAAATACACTCAGAAATGTAATCAAATGGGGATTGAATATAAACACGAAAGAAAAAAGGATTCAAAATGAAAAAAAAGAGCTACAAAGAATGATATAGTGAAAGAATGAATGAATGAAAAGGGGGAATATAGATACTGAAAGGGATATTCATTACAAGAAGAAAAAGGAGAAAGGCATTTTGATTTGAATACCCTAGTACATAGGGCACACATATGCTATGTATTATCTTATTGTAAACTCCCCCCCCCCCCCCCCCCCCCCCTCCCACCCACTCCAAACAGTGAATAAGCGATAATACTATAATAACATTGGTCCCCAGATTTGGTTGCCATGGATGAAAGAGGAACAGGTCTAACAAAAAGCAGACCTCATGCAAAGTTGGGATGAAAACACACACCGTAACCAATACAGTAGAGTGGAAACTCACTGTAGCGAGAACTTCGGTATGATGAAAATTACATTATACTATACAGTGGAACCTCATTATAAAGAATACTTAGAATATACAGTGGAATCTCATTTTAAAGAATACTGTTATTTACAACAAACTCTTGTTATAACAAGGTAGTTTTGCAGGCGCTACTTCTTTGTATTTTATGGGGTTTTTTTCAGCCTTATATAGCTAGGTTCTGATATAAAGAGGTAATTTCCTTGGTCTGGAGGAGTTTTATAACAAGGTTCACCTGTATCAGGAATCCTGTTATACCAGGGTGAAAAAAACAAGAGAACATAAAGAACTGGGACCAGCAAATTGACCTTGTTATATCAGGAATGTCATTATATGCTAGCTCCTTATAACAAGTTTCCACGGTACAACCATAGGACAAGTTATCGTTTGCAACTAGACAGTTCCCTTCTATTTCAGGTGCACATTGTGGGTAATTCCGCGTGCGTCGGAAAACAGTACCTTACTTCACATTTATAGTAAAAACAATCACTTTGATACCTGAATAGCCAATCTTTGGATTAAAAAATCTGAAACAATACAGAATTCCACAATCTTAGTCTGTATTGGTATAATGCATGGTTGATTTTATGCTAGCTCCTTATAACAAGTTTCCACGGTACAACCAATAGGACAAGTTAATCGTTTGCAACTAGACAGTTCCCTTCTATTTCAGGTGCACATTGTGGGTAATTCCGCGTCGGAAAACAGTCGCCTTACTTCACATTTATAGTAAAAACAATCACTTTGATAGCCCTGAATAGCCAAATTTGGATGAAAAAGCTGAAACAATAAAGAATTCCACAATCTTAGTCTGTATTGGTATAATGCATGGTTGATTTTATGCTAGCTCCTTATAACAAGTTTCCACGGTACAACCAATAGGACAAGTTAATCATTTGCAACTAGACAGTTCCCTTCTATTTCAGGTGCACATTGTGGGTAATTCCGCGTCGGAAAAACAGTCGCCTTACTTCACATTTATAGTAAAAACAATCACTTTGATAGCCCTGAATAGCCAATCTTTGGATGAAAAAAGCTGAAACAATAAAGAATTCCACAATCTTAGTCTGTATTGGTATAATGCATGGTTGATTTTATGCTAGCTCCTTATAACAAGTTTCCACGGTACAACCAATAGGACAAGTTAATCTTTTGCAACTAGACAGTTCCCTTCTATTTCAGGTGCACATTGTGGGTAATTCCGCGTCGGAAAAACAGTCGCCTTACTTCACATTTATAGTAGAAACAATCACTTTGATAGCCCTGAATAGCCAAATCTTTGGATTAAAAAAGCTGAAACAATAAAGAATTCCACAATCTTAGTCTGTATTGGTATAATGCATGGTTGATTTAAAAACATGTTTGAAGTTAAAACTGGCGCTTTTTTCTGGTAATTCCGTAACGAGGTGTTAGACCACAATATCACGAGAGTAAGAATAAAATTGTTGGAATGAAAGATCTCATATGAAAGAATGGGCATATTGACAGAGTATTGAATGGTGAGAAGGAGGCGAGCGAGGAGGAGTCCAAAAGAGGCACAGAAAGTCTAAAAATGTTGGTAACGGAATTACACCCTTAAAGTTGATTACACAATGGGTAAACAAAATTTTGATATATGATCGGAAGAATAGAATTCTAAGAAGAATGACATTAAAAATATGATTTTCACTCGAAATCAATGCATTTTGGCTAATTTTCTCATGAAAAGTTATGAGCTGACCAAAAAAAATTGAGTATGAGGTATGACGTAAAAGTGGGTACCCAGCCTCGCGAATTGCCGTTGTGCTACGCGCTAGACTGTACAACATGTATTACAACACCTTGCGCGCATTTTTGCTAGAAGTGCGCCGCAAGGTACCCACTTTGACGTCATTTTGACGTCAAAGTGGGTACCCCCAGTTGAAACTGGGTCACAGCTGAGTGGTCAAAACTATCCTGAAATCTTACCACATTTGGGGGGTTTCCTTGGCAACACGACTTTTAAAAAAATTTTAGTCGGATGATTTTCTTCTAATAAAATCATGCTCTTTAAATGAGCTAACATTGTTTCCAGGCATTGGGTACCCCCTTTAAACCCATTCATGACAGAGGTCTCACATTTTGTGTTTGGCCTAATATCTTTTGATGCAAAGCCCTAAAATCATACCAATACATGAGCAGAAAGAGCAAAAAATTCTACACAAACTGTGCCCATTTGGTGCGTCAATATTCGTTGTTTGATGCTGAAATTATTTTAAAGGAAAAATGAGCATTAAAATCCTTAAATTGGCAATGTGATAGAAAGTTTGAAATCACTGTTTTCCCCCTGCAAATTGGCAACTTTTGACTTATCATAATTTCTGTCAATTTATATTCATTTCAGATACATGACATTTTATAAGAAAATGTAGCAATAAAATGAAAATGTTGGTGTTGCCAATTTGAAGAATAAAGCTGATCAAATTAGGCTTTAATAATTCCTGTCACGAAGGGAGTAATAAGATGAGATAAAGCCACAGCCCACGACTGAATTTTTAAACCCATCACGCTAATTCTAGACAAAAAGTAATCACCTGAAAGCTATGATCTGTCGGGCTTTCAAGTAGGATTTGTTTTACAACCTGGTTTTAAGAGCTACATGTATACTCAAACCAATAATACCAGCAGCAAAACTGGTTATCATCATCAAATTTGTATCGGTAATACTAGTATTACTGGTATTATCATCAAATTCGGGGAAATTGATTAAAAATTGATTCAAAAAAGAATATGTTTGTTTGTCTCCATGAACTCTCTTTAATTTACTGTTAAGATACTGGAATTCATTGTTAAAATCTTGATTTCAGAACTTACAAGATCTCTACCACTCAACACTCACATGATTTTATTTTTATTTTCTGTTTTTTCATTTCCATATTTTGCTGGTCTGTGCACATATAATGTGAGCAAACCTATATAGTGTCTATAGAGCATAAATTCTATCATATTCTAAATATGTCGCTTAATACTGATCATACTTTAATGCCATTATATGACTCTCGCATGATAAGTACAGTGATTGTGCCATGTTCAATTTTCCTTCCAGATTATTTTTTTTCTTTATCCACCAATCACCATCACCAATTTTATCGTTTACTATTTTAACTATGATAGAATTTCACATCTTCTGAGGCTGGGGCCGATGTGAGTTCTTCAAACAGTACGGACAGCTCTTTTCTTCACGTACCAACGAGCTCTGGTCAAAGAACCCCAGATCAAACCAAATCCGTCTCTTCACGAAGATGACGTAAAACCGGCAGACCCCAGATGTTAATCATCTGATTGATTGATACAATCTCTATAAAACCAATTACAAACAATTACTGGTACAGTCACGGTCACACGCTCACAGACCGGCATCGGATGGACAACGGACAGAGCTGGGAAATTACATCACGCAGAATGGCCAGCACGGGTTGGTGTGAAATCAATAGGCCCTGCCACATTCCACGTGTTCTCTACGGTTCTTGTGTTTGACTTTACCAGATCTTCCTTCCTGTCAGTTGTTCCACAACCTGATTTTCACCACCCTGCAGCAGCGCTGTTCAATCCTGCAATGCCACACGTTGGAGGGTTGGACTTAGCCTTGCGGGTCAGCTAGGCCCAGTGGTCGCTGCTCTCCTCTGGGACTGTAGTGGATATCCTCGCCATGCTCTCCTCACTTCTTCAGCTAAGGCCTATGACAGGAGATAGTGGAGGTATAGAGATAGGGCACAGTGAAACATATCTTTAGAAATTCTAATTCGTCACTTGTTTTAACTATATTTGCCTAAGCTTAAAATAATATCACCGAAGTGATTAATATACCCCCGCTCCAATGTGTGTGCCAAATTTCATGAGCATTACTTGGAAAATGATCAAGTATTTCGATCCACCAGATTTTTCCAGATTTATTGCAATAATATGCCGTTACCATGGCAACACAGTTTGGGACACATTAAAAAAAATCTCTTGCACATCTTCACTTAAATGTTTGTGATGAATTTCATGACCTCTGCTCAAAAAATGAGGAAGTAGTTCAATCTGCAAGAGTTTTCTCTGATCTATAGCAATAATATGCCGTTACCATGGCAAAACAGTTTGCAATGCATTAAAAAAAGTGTGTCTTGTACATCTATATCTAAAGACCAATGTTTGTGCTGAAATTCATGACCTGAATTGAATTGAATTGAATTGAAAATGGTTTATTGTGATCAACACATCGCAGCTCGAAGGCTGAATTGTGTGTAGTTTACAATAAAAACAAACATAGATATACATCTACTTGAAAAATGAGGAAGTACATCAATCTGCAAAATTTTCCCTAATTTATTGCAATAATATGGTGTTACCATGGCAACGCAGTTTCCGACACATGCAAAAACTGCGTCTTGCACATCAATGTCAAACTGAGCGATAAAAAACTTTCTTCACAGGGTATCTAGACTGATTTTTTTGTCTGTATGTTTGAGCCCCTTGTTAAATTATTTCAAATTTAGGGGACCAGGCTTTTGTGATCCTGTGAGTCCCCAAGTGCCTGTAGTATCAAGCCCTCCATGTAGGTTGTATGATGTGCTCCTACAATGACAGCACATCTATCCATTTCATGAACTAACCAAATATTGCACTCGACTTCCACCCTACACCTACTTCCCCTAGCCATTTCACTGGCTTACATAACCTAATAAGCTAAACCACAACCCCAACACGAGGCTCAACGCTTCCTTTTTGGTTAGGGGATAAGGACTGAAATTCTGTGCTCTCAATGTATTCAGCCCTGTGTTTGAATGAAAATTGTTTGAGTATGGGGGGGGGGGGGGGGGGGGGGGGGGGGTCCGGACCTAAATTTGGGGGGACTCATTAGGCCCAAGTGCCTGTTCACTGCAGACCCCTGCCCAACTATAACCCTGTATATTTGACAAAATCAAGCCCAGAGAAACTTTCTCTGGAGCATATAATAGTATGTTGGAGCACCTGTCTATATTAACACATGATTTGGGATAAAACAACTGCAAAGCAGTATAAATCAACTTCTACTGCCTTCAATGCTGCAAGCCTGCAAGCCCACTGCAACTTTTTTCCATGGTTTCTTTTTTTCGGGGGGGGGGGGGGGGGGGGGGGTGGGGGGAGGGGAAGGAGGGGGAGGGAAGTAGTTCCAACTATGCAGGGGGCACTAGCTGGCTGCATCCTATACACCTGACAATAAGTGTATTTGAAGAGAAGAAGAAAAATGAGATGAACAGGACAGTGAAAATTTGAGCAAATTCTGATTCGAAATATGAGGAAGTTATTTATTTTTAAGATGTGGTAAATCAAAAACAAATTGGAAAGCTCACCTTCCATTTGCCCTGTGCATAAAATTCCATAAAATATCGTGTAACATTGATGATGGAAGATATTTTTCCATGCAGAGGTTGTATAGAAACACATGCAATTATTATAGTTAGGCCTGGCACATGTATGATTGAAGAATTCTTGAAGGGGAAAATATAAATTTTTTTCTCTTTCTTTTATTAGTACTGAACAAATTTCAGGTGAGCTCGCATGTTAACCCATTCGTGAAAGGAATTATTTAAAGCCTAATTTGATCAGCTTTTATTTTTCAAATTGGCAACACCAACATTTTTTTATTTTATTGCTACATTTTTCTTATAAAACGTCATGTATCTGAAATGAATATAAATTGACAGAAATTATGATGAGAAGTCAAAAAGTTGCCAATTTGCACGGGAAAACAGTGATTTTAAACTTTCTATCACATTGCCAATTTGAGGATTTTAATGCTTATTTTCCTTTAAAAAAATGTTCAGCATTAAACAACGAACATTGACGCAACCAAAATGGGCACAGTTTGTGTAGAATTTTTTGCTCTTTCTGCTCATGTATTTGGTATGATTTTTAGGGCTCTGCATCAAAAGATATTAGGCCAGGCCACAAAGTGTGGACCTCTGTCAAGAATGGGTTAAGTCACAGAGTTTCCAATCTGTGTTTGATTGATTGCAACTTCCAAAATTCATAACTTTCTTATTTTCAATCAGAATTTGGTCAAATTTTCATTGTCATGTTCTCTTTTTTTTTTTTTTCTTTTTTTTTTTGCTTCTCTTCAAACACTTAGTTTCAGGGTAGACTTCTCCTTTAAGTGGTATGTGCTAAACAGGGAAACACTTTCCCTGTGCTATCTTTATCCAATAAAGTCTACTACTGCTACATATCACACTGCTTGCTTTATTAACATGCAGACCAGCGCGAGATAACTCTGGACTGGAGTCTGTAGAAAATTTGTGTTTCAAAATCTGATCATATCTGGGTGAATATCACATCACAGGAAAATCACAGTACAAAGAGGGATCATATCAGTAAAATCCCTGCAGACAGGTTACAAGAGAGACAGACAAGGACAAAATAAAAAATAAAAAAATAAAAAAATGTGAGAGAAATGGAGAGAAAAAACCCCACAAAGACAACAAAGACAGAGAGACAAACTGAAAGGGATAATGGTATAACAGCCTAACAATGAGTATTTAAAGGGAAGTAAACTGAAAGAAAATTAAGAAAAACAGAGCGCATATATAACTATTTGACTCCAGGACACCTGAAAACAATAAAAAAAACTGTCTCATGCATCTCTTTCATTTTGCATAATGCTTTCCAAACGATTCATACAAATATGCTTCAAATGTTTGTCAATTCTTTTCTTTCATTTTTGCAGAATCATGCTGTGTGTTTCAGGGCTCGAAATACCCACCGGCCATCGGCAATTTGCCGGTATGCCCCACCCACTGGCCGTAATGCCCTTCTCAAAATCAGAAGGTTTACGGCCACAAAATTTTCTGAGTGGCCTTGATGCCCTCCAATCTAAGAAACTCATACTACATTTTAAAAAAATAAAACCCAGACTTTTCCTTTTTATTTTGTGACAAAATATTTAACATTAACACAAAATGCACCCTTTTTCAACAACAGGAGAGACCCTTAATAGAAGTCTGCGATATCGCCATGATCGTAGAAGGCCAGTATCATTAACTGCTCAGTCCCACATGTGTTAGATGATGTACCAGTGCAATGTAGTGTGTAGTATATGTGTAAGTGCAAGTACCGGTAGTGAATGACCTGGCGGTTTCTACCCTGACTTCTGATTATCAAGGTTATTTCTGGTCTTGAGTGCCGATATTTTAATAAAATTTTATATAGTGTGTGGATTTTATTTTTCAAAATGTCAGTGAAACTTATCTTGAGTAGTATCTGAACATCATTACTATTTAAAGAAGCGCGCGCCGCCGATGTTTTTAGTCAGCTGCTTTGGGCTGTAGGCCTTCCTTCAGAGTCAATTGCTCCCCGAGCTCTGGGGGAGTTATCCTGCAGAAACTGCCTCATTGGGCTGCTGTTTTCAAGATTTTTCAGTCGTGGTAATAGTTTATTTTTTCAGCTTTTAGGACATAGTAGGGTTGATATTTGATTAAATAATTAGTTTTAACATATTTTGTGAAGATATGTGATATCTAGAAAAAAAATTAGAACCCCAAAAGATGAAACTTTATTTCTGTGAAGTTCTGCATTTTAAAATTACTTTGTTTTGGGTTAGGGTATAGGATGTAGTGAATTGGGCAAATTGGGAGGGGTACATTTATCGTCTACGGACGTACGTTATGGGCGCACGTACCGTGCGTCCGAGCCGGCACTGTGGACTCATTAGTTAGTGCATATCCTGAGCTTGGAAAAGAATAGACGTGTTGAACCCCCTCCCTCTTTTCTCCTTGTACAGTTAATATAACAGTTTAAAGTCTGAGACGTAGTGTCCATCAAGGTTAGCATTGATTATAATTGTTGTATTATATGTTCGTGTTATTGTTAAGAATCAGTTGGTTCTTACAGTTGGTTGTTTACAATTAAGGATCAGTTGGTTTTTATCCTTGATTGCCTAATAATATTGTTGCATGCTTCTACTTGTTAGTCATTCAACATTGACCATTTGATTTATTAATAGAATTAACCAATCGTCTGAGCAATTTCGTTTTCTGCCATTCGTTTTTCATCTAACCTTATTATGAGATGTCCCTCTCCACTGAGCCTCGAATTAGGCTTAATTTCTGTGATGAAGCAGAGCTTAATCAGGTATGTGACAGGACTAGTACGAACAAAATATTAGATTGGAGGGAAGAATGGGGAAATTTAGATAGGGAGTTGTTTTTGAAATGTCCCCGTCTACATGGAGCCGCGGCGCTCCTTGACCGCTTTGACTTTTCCCCTAATCCCTCAGTCCCAACTAAAGGAAACATGGAAGCTACATCCACACCGCAAGGGCACCCCACCCCCTATGGGTACTCTGTGTACCCACCCCCAGAGTCAACTCAAGGTAAGTCTGAGGGCGATATAGAGTCAACTCCACAACAGACAAATGGTTCTCCGGAGCGGATCCCATCACAGCCAAGTGGCTCATTACATCCAGATGCGGAAACCTTCGAGACCCGGCCGTTGCAAGGTCCACTCTCTCGGCCCGGAGAACAAGAGTATCAGCCGCCCCAAGGCTCACACACGCGGGATGTAAATACTGTGCAATATCAACCCCGACATCCTCCTCGTTCACAGCAGCCGTATCAGAGGCTCAGTACAGGAGGAATGGATCCTCAGACGAGGCGCCCTTCGTATCCTCAGCGATCCCGCACCTATGAAGACCAGTCGCATTCCTCACAGGGTAGACGCGATTACCCCCCCTGTCTTCCACAGGGAATTTCCTATGATGGAAAGTCAAGCTGGAGGGCATTTAAGAACAAGTTTACCTCTTACGCTTCCTCGTGTGGCTGGAATGGCCCTACCTGCCGGGATGCCCTGTGCTGGTCTCTTAAGGGAATTGCTTCGGAGTACTACTCCAACCTGTTAGATCAGGGTAATTTGGATTTTATGTTCATCATGTCGGCAATGGATCGTCGGTTTGACTATGCTAAGCTCCCGGAGGAAGCATTAGCCGAGTTCCAAACGGCTCACCAGCAACCCGAGGAACCTCTTAAGGAATGGGCCGATAGGCTCCAAAGTCTCGCCATACAAGCTTTTGGAACGAACTTTGGACAAAGCAATATCCAATTGATTTTACAGCTATGCCAAGGCTGCGCTGACAAGGCTGCCGGATTAACGGCTCTTAACTCGCGCCCAAAAACGGTAGACGAGGCTCTGGAGGCTATCAGGTGGGCTCAGCATACCCAGCGCTTAATCTATGGGAACTCATCCCGACGCCCAACTAATCCTGCGCCGAAACACCGCATACAGCAACTATATCACGGATATGACGGCGATCAGGAGGAAGAAGAGTTGGAGGTTTGTCAAGTTCGCCCCTCCCAGCCTGTTAGACAACGGGACTACCCCCGTTCGGCTCCTGCGGAAGAACGCAGAAGGGCTCCCGCTCAGACCGACACAGATCTCAGGAAGGAAGTCACTACCCTGAAGAATGATGTTGCCACCATGAAAAGCGAAATGAACGGCTTAAAGAAACAAGTGGACAACATCAACACTACTCTGGTAGAAGTACTTAAATCTCTGGAGATCCGTAAGGCCCCGAAGGAGCTTCGGGCTCGCACCCCTTCTCCAAAGGTCTGCTTTAAATGCGGTGGGAAGGGGCACTTCCAAAACGTTTGTCCTACGAAAGGACCAACGGTGTCCTTCATCGCTCAAAGCGACAAGGAAAACTCCGAAGGATCGGGGAGCGAGGCCGATCCCCGGTCCGAGACAGAGGAGGCCTCCGAAACGTAAGTTCACCTAAGGTTAATGACCCGCCTGATGCCTCGGTCGGTCTTCCAAGTGTCCACTACCCCTGCAAGGCCACAAAGAATAATTCGGACATATGGGAAGGTGAGTGTTTATTTATAGCTGATCTTTTTAAAAGATGTGCAGAGGAATTGGATCCTGTTGAGGAAGTGATTGTCAGTAGGGTAAGCAGTAATTCTATGTTTTATGTTCCTATTATAGTCGGTAACCATAAGCTTAGGGCGGTTGTGGATACAGCTGCTGAAGTAACTATAATTTCGGACAAATTTCTTCCTCTTCTGGATCCAACACCACCTATCCTGAAAAATGTTGTTCTCCGAACAGCTGGCCGGGGTCAAAAGATGACTGCGGTGAAGGTAGGTCCCATTCTCATGAAGCTGGGTCAAACCCAGTTTAATGAGATTGTGTATTGTGCCCCCCTAGGTGATGACATGTTACTTGGACTGGATTTCTTACAGAAGTATGGCATTGACATTTCTATCACTCAGTCAAAACTCATTGTAGGAGGAGAGGAAATACATATGTACTATGGAGCCAGCTCCCAGTCCGCTTGTGTACAAAGAGTCTGGGTTGCTAGAACGGCTGTGGTACCTCCTTCCAGTGTCAAACGGGTAGAGTGCAAACTTGAAGAAGACAGCCGGTGCTCGGCAGAAAGATGTAAGGAACCGTTCTTCTTCCAACCCACTCAGTCACTTCCCATCTGGACCCCCCGCATCGTTTTTGACCGGGGGAAGCAACTTAATATTTATGTTCTCAATGTTACAGATTCTTTTTTTAGACTGTCTGAAGGGACGATGCTTGGCTTCGCAGAAAGCGTCGAAGAAGTGCAATCAATGGAATCCGAGCAACCAGCCATAAGACAAACTCTGGCTACTCCTGACGCCTTCCCAATCCACCTCGAGGATTTACGGGACAGGTCGGCCACTCTGCTCACACCAGAAGAGAAGACTGAGTTAGAGGCCCTTTTATATCAGTATCAGGATGCGTTTGCCAGGGACGAATTCGACCTTGGCAACTTTGTTACAGTTACGCATAAGATAGACACTGGAGATGCTCATCCCATCAAGCAAAAAATGCGAAGAACTCCCATCAACTTTGCAGAGGAAGAGGAGGCTCATTTGCAAAAGATGCTGGACGCCGGAGTGATACGGCCCTCGGCCTCTGAATGGGCTTCCCCTCCCGTGCTAATTCGCAAGAGGGATGGGTCTGTTCGTTGGTGTTTAGATTATCGTAAATTGAATAATATAACTAAGAAGGATGTTTTTCCATTACCTAACATCGAGGAATGCATGGACACTCTAGCCGGAAATGTTTGGTTTTCCAAATTAGATGCAAACTCGGCATATTGGCAAGTTCGAGTGGACGAATCTGACATTGATAAAACGGCTTTTATTACAAAACATGGTTTGTTTGAATTTGTTAGAATGCCCTTTGGTTTATGTAACGCCCCTGCAACATTTGCGAGGGCTATGAATTTGATTTTGCATGGCTTAAATTGGGAGACCGCCTTAGCATTCCTCGATGATGTTTTGGTTTTAGGTAAATCTTTCTCTGATCATCTTCATAATCTTCAGCAGGTCCTTGAGCGTTTCCAGTCCTTTCAACTTAAACTAAAACCGAAGAAATGTGCCTTGTTTCAGAGACGGGTCGAGTTCCTGGGCCGAGACGTTGATGATTCGGGTGTCCATCTAAAAGCCGATCACATCCAGGCTGTTGAAACTTGGCCTGTTCCACAGAACACCAAAGAGGTCGAACGTTTCTTGGGACTAGTGAATTATCACCGCCTATTCCTCAAGGACTATGCTGAAGTAGCAGCCCCGCTTTACAGACTAACGGGTAAACACCCTTTCCACTGGGAGGCAGAGCATCAACTTGCTTTTGAAGCTATTAAAAATCTTCTCACTTCAGCCCCAGTTCTTACCCTACCCAATTCCAAAGACCCTTTTGTCCTAGACACGGATGCCTCGGATTTGGCTGTGGGTGCCGAGCTGCTACAGATCCAGGACGGCGAGGAAAGAGTAATCGCTTATGGGAGTGTGGGACTGACGAAGGAGCAGCGCCGATATTGTGTGACCAGGAAAGAGCTGCTTGCAGTCGTTTTATTCACTAGACAGTATCGCCACTATCTCTTGGGCAGGCCTTTCCTGGTCCGGACCGATCACAGCAGTCTGCGTTGGCTGCTTAACTTCAAGAGACCCCAAGGCCAGTTGGCCCGATGGCTTGAGGAGCTCAGCCAGTATGACATGAAAATCATTTACCGTAAAGGTAATAAGCACGGTAACGCCGATGCTCTTTCACGAATCCCCACCGGCCCTACCTGTGAGGGGTACCAGCTCGGGACCGACTTGAAAGATCTTCCCTGTGGGGGTTGCTCCCATTGTACCCGGGCACATAGGAATTGGTCAGGGTTCTGCGAGGCAGTGGATGACGCGGTGCCGTTAGCACAAGTATCAGCTACTGAGCTCGAAGGTAAGATCCATAGCCGTTCACCAAAGCAGCCTGAGGGAAAGGCTCAGGGTTCAGATTCCTCTTTTCAGGTATCTTCAGTAGCCCAAGGTAGTTCCGTTTCAGGTGAGAAAGAATCCCCCGAAATTAGTGAATTGGTCATTACTTCGAGTAATTTTTGGTTAGTAGACACAGGTAAAGTAAACTTAGACCAAAGACATAGATTACATGCTAGGGCAACTAGTCTTGACAATACAGATGACTCTTTTGATTTTCCAAAATCCCAAAAGGCGGATGTTTATTTGAAGTCAGTGTATTTATGGTTGTCCACTAAAGAGGAACCTAGCCAAGATACCATAATGCTTTGGGGTCCCGAGGAGAAATACCTTTGGATAAATCGGAGCCTTTTGGCTCTGCGGGATGACATCATACACTGGAAACGAGACGATCAGTTGCTGGTCTGGGTGCCCCGAGGGTTGAGAAATTCTATCCTCAAATATTATCACGACCTCCCTTCATCTGGTCACCAGGGAGTTCAGCGAACCTTGGGGAGAATCCAGTTGAAGTACATTTGGTATCACATGGGCACGGACGTACAGTTTTATGTACAATCCTGTGCCGTGTGTAACAAAAACAAGAAGCCTAATCGTCGCGCCCGCTATCCCATGACCCCTTTCCATGCTGGATTTCCTTTGGAACGGGTTCACTTAGATTTTATCGGACCCCTACCCAAGACGGCTAAGGGTAATGAGCATATTTTAATGATAGTTGACCAATTCACTAAGTGGGTGGAATGCATACCCCTCCCCTCACAAACTGCAGAGGAAACGGCAAAGGCTGCTGTAAATGAATTCTTTTGTAGATTTGGTTTTCCTTTTCAGGTACACACAGACCAGGGAAGGAACTTTGAAAGCAATTTATTTCAGCACCTGTGCCGTATGACTTCCATACATAAGACTCGCACCACGGCCTATAGGCCTTCTGCCAATGGGCAGGTGGAGCGTTTTAATCGCACTCTCCTGGATGCAGTGAGGTGTTTCGTAGGTAAGTCTCAAGATCAATGGGATAAGTTTCTTCCGCAAATAGCCAGTGCAATTAGGGCTACCGTCAATCGAAGTACTGGTTTCACCCCGAATCGGCTAATGCTAGGTAGAGAAATCAATCAGCCTGCTGATTTAATGTTCCCCCTTCCTACGTCACAACAAAGACATCATCCTGAGGAGTATTGTCTCGAGCTATCGGAGGCCATGCTAAGGGCCCATGACCTGGCCCGGTCTAAACTTAAATCTACGCAGGCCCGGATGAAACGAGACCATGATATTAAGGTGAGTCTTAATAACTTCCAGGAGGATGACTGGGTTTATTTCCTAGACTTGGCCCCAGTTACGGGAAAAAGCAAGAAGCTCTGTCCCCCTTGGAAGGGGCCGGCCCAAATTATTAAGTGTTTGTCTCCCTATCTCTTTAGGGTTAAGTATAGGAAGGCTTTGGTAGTGTTAAACCACGATAGGCTCAAATTATGTCGTGATCGAGACCTACCTACAGTTACTGGATCACGGCTCGACAAGAACACGTTGTATTGTTTCTGTAGGAAGCCGGATGACGGCCGACTCATGATTGAGTGCGACCGGTGCCTAGAATGGTACCATGGGGCTTGTGTGAACGTCTTACCAGCAGAAGCTCTAGCCATGGCTACCTACACCTGCCCCATTTGTAAGGCAACAAAGAGAAAATAGATTTTCCTTACTTAAGTTTTAATGTTTTATTTTACCTCGTTCTCCTCATCTCATCTTACCTAATACCGTATTTTTCATTCTAACCCATAATTAGCATATATGGTTCAAGTTAACACATCGTTTGAGAATTTATTGAATAGTTTTGGGGGATATCTGAGAGATAAGGTTTCTTGAGGAAAATTATGGAGTTATGGAATAGAATTTGTTAGGTTTGCCATTTCTTTTAGCAAGGAGGAATTATTATTAAATTCTTAGGGACTTTGAGGCATGGAACCTTGAGGGTACAGGATAAAATCCATGTTACATTCCTCGGGAAAGCAGGAAGAACTGAAGAAGAAGCATACATTTGATTCAAACTTACGTTATAGCCAAATATATTCTTGTAATTTTCTGTTTTGCTGGGGATTGATTGTACTATCCTGTCTTCTTTTATATTTACAGTAGACTAGGAAAACGAGGGAGCAAGGGATGAAACCCCCCCCTCCTGAAGCCAAGAAGCCTGGAGCAGCCAGACCAGACGGCGGCCGCGTTCAGACAGGTAAGGTCTCCCCACGTAAGAAACGTGTGGAGACCAGCGCTCCCAAAAGCCATCATTTTCAGCGCTGTCCCTTCCCTTCCTGTGACCAGCGGACGGTGCATGTCAAGTGGCATATCTATGGCCACCTGCCAGCCGTTGCGTATGTCCACCGCACGGACCCCCCTACTGCCGAACTGCTTCGGCTCCGAGGGGAGTTCTTGCGGTGGATTGCGAGCCGGTTTGCAGGGGATCGTAGATCCAATGTATTTGACTTAATGAAATTAGTCAACCGGGACTTTCGGCCCCTCAGGCCGTCTATCCCGGAAGAAGTGGAGAGAGCCATTCGGGCTCAAATCAATTTCGAGAAGTGGCCGATGCCTACTTCTCTGTCTATCTCCCCTCTCAATTCACCCGGGTGCCTTCTTCACTACCGGGTTTTAGTTCATTTGCACAAAAAGCTCCCCGATCCTCTTCGGGCAGCTTTCTCCTCGTGGGGATCTCCTCCACGTCCTTCTACTTCACTTCTTCCCACTCCTTCCACTGTCCCCTCTCTGTCAACAGCAACTCCTTCTACTTCTGTTGCTGTCTCTACCTCTGTTGCTATTTCTACACCTGTCCCCGCTCCGCCTCCACCTATCACTATTGGGTGCACACCCACTTTTGCTCAGGTACTTGGGAGCCAGCCAGGCTCACGGTCAGAGGTTTCTGCTCCTATCACTATTCCTTCTTCTGTTTCCTCTTCTTCTGTCCCAGTCTTTTCAGTTCCTCGTCGTCCCGGGGTGAGGCCATCAGGCCCTACTTTTCCTGGTTCGGGATCTACCCCTCATCATGCTCGTTTTTCATCTGTACCTCCTTTTGTTGTTCCACCGGCTCCGGCCACGGTGAACCCTCCGCTTCTGGCCAGACCTCTGGTCCGGCCTGCTGTTCAGACTCTTGTCCCTTCTGTCGCTCCCTCTCCTGCTCCTATTCCTCCTCTTATTCCTTCTTCTGTCTCTCCCGACCCTCGGGTATCTTCCACTCCTCGCCGTAGGAACCCTCTTCTTAACTCCCTTCTTCTCCCTCTGACTGCCCCTCCACCCATGAGCAGCTCAAATACCCCCTTTGTGTACCCTTTTGACCGCCTGCCGGAGACAGCCCAGCGGCTGTGCTATGAGGACTTGGTCTCCGCGCATCCTTCTTCTGTCCAGGTGGACGGCTTTGATAGCCATTTCCACCTGGACAGGATGTTGGATGCCATTGCCAAATATGGCGATCATGTCCCGGCGGCGCAGCCGGTGGTCAAGCTCGTCGGCGGGGTCCTCAATTTTTGCGATCCCCACCATTTTACTAGGGCATTGCAATTAATACCACTATTCTCACACTATCATATAGCCGTCGGGGTCCATCCCAAGTGTGTCCCCAAGCTAACAGAGGACGGCTGGACACAGCTGCAGCAGCTGCTCTCGTGCCCGCGAGTGGCTGCAGTAA
Organism: Echinometra lucunter; assembly: GCA_029962745.1. Taxonomy (NCBI): domain Eukaryota; kingdom Metazoa; phylum Echinodermata; class Echinoidea; order Camarodonta; family Echinometridae; genus Echinometra; species Echinometra lucunter. The sequence continues at coordinate 17,752 of JAPZVO010000807.1, forward strand.
GCGAATTGGGGATAGACTGTTTCCACGTGCCCCAGGCCGAGTGGCCCATGCAGTGGGAGTTTGCCCGGAGAATCCTCCGGGCGGGGTGTCACGGTAAGGTGTTGGTCCTGCACCTCCGACCTGCCCAGGGCGACCCGTGTGGCCATCATCTGCACGGGCCGTTCAGGGACCTTCTGAAGCAGCATTGTGGTCGTCACCAGCACATCCACATTCACAACTTTAGCGGTGACGTACATGAACTTCGTAAGTGGGTGGATGCGTTCCCGAATGTGTGTATCGGGGTGTCGGGCCTCGCCTTATCTTTCAATACGGCCCAAGTGGCCATGGTGAAGGGTATCCCTCTTAATCGGCTCCTTCTGGAGACTGACTCTCCGTACCTGCCAGTAATCCCGGGAGTGCAGGTCAACACCCCCTATTACTTAGAGGATGTTGGCCGGCTCATCTCTCGGATTCGAGAGGAGGATTTCGGGCAGGTGATGGGGGTCACGACCCAGAATGCCCGGAGGTTATACTCCGGGTTCGGGAGCCTAGTGATATAATTAAGTTTATATGTCTTTAAGTTATGTTATTTGAATTCAGTTATGTGTTTTCTTAAGTTTCCCTTTTCCCACTATAAATCAATGGCCGAATTATGTTAATTCTCGTCTTTTTCCTATGCCAAGGAAATTCCAACATAAATGTATATCCCACCTGTAACAAAATGTGGGAATTCTTCAATGCTGGGGTAACGCTCAGGAAAGATTCAATTATTTTCACGTCAGGGGAAACCCAAAACCATATATATCACACAATATGTGTTGCTCCAATCGGGAGTTGTTCAATTCCCCCGTCACATTGGCTTCCAAGTGGGGGGTTTTCAATTCTCTATAGAATCCATGTGGATTCTCACTAGGGTACGCACTTAATGGATTTTTATTTACATGGCCATTGTAAGGAAGTTCACGGCAATGACAATAAACACAAGATGTGCATACGTGCATACACTGTAACGAGCACATCAAATTCATGAAAGGGCAATATGATTTTGATATCTTCCCTGTTCTCTCGGGAAGGCAGGGTAATCACTAGTGGATTTGCCGGATGAACGGCTTGACCACACTTTTCTTTCATGTGTTCACATAATTTAAATGTTACAAATCATTTTTGTCATGCACCGTCTGCTGTTTCCTTAGAGCCATTGGCTCTTCTTCCTGCCCCCTTTCCCACTATTCCCATGCGCGCGTTTTTTTGGTGGATTCCACTTGTCACACATCCCTCTCCTTTTTTACACATCCCTCACATTTCTGTATATCTAATCCTAAGCATATTAATACGAGATTGCTCAGCTTCAAGGCACTTTTTTCCTATTTGAAGTGCTCTGATGTCCTTTCAAAAGACAACCTAAAACTAAAAGTAAAAGATTATAAACATAGGCTAAAAACATTGGGCATCTGCCTTTTTAGCTAGGATAGATCGGGGGGCGTAGGTCTTTTTGGCTGAGAAGCCCCTACATATATCTGTGGACGGGTTCGCCCGATGATCGAAACCTAGTATGAGGGGGTTGGACAGCCTTTTGTATGCCTGGTCAATATTGAATTGAATAGGTGATTTTATTTATATATCGTTATAATGTCTAAGTTATGCTCCTTGTACACATATACTTAAGTCATTTCTTTCAGTAAAAATTTGTCTTAATTTTAAATTTCTAAGTCGAGAGTAGTCTCTCGCCTAATAAAGTGGGGGATATTGTAGTGAATTGGGCAAATTGGGAGGGGTACATTTATCGTCTACGGACGTACGTTATGGGCGCACGTACCGTGCGTCCGAGCCGGCACTGTGGACTCATTAGTTAGTGCATATCCTGAGCTTGGAAAAGAATAGACGTGTTGAACGGAGTCTTCTGAGTCTAAGCTCTGCACACTCTACCGCATCGGACGTCGGGAGATCTCCCCATCGCTTCTGCGGAATTCGGAGAACTGCTAACGAACGTAGTTAATCAAGTAACAAGTAAGATTAGTCTAAGTTATCGTAGTTAAGTAATCAATTATTCGGCCATAATACTACAAGGAAGTGATGAAAATTTACTTAGGCCTACTTGCACTGAGTGTGTACTCAATTAAACATGTAAACCACTTCTTCGCTTGGTTTACATGAGATGCTAATATTATTTTCTGGACATTCATTTGCTTAAGATTATGTAATGACATTAAACATTAACAACAATCCAATAAATAATAGGAGACATTTTCTCTTCTGTGCTGCCTCTGAGCCTGAGGCCATTTTTATTTTTAGTTTTGCTTTCTTGCATTCACTCCACAAAGCACCACACACCTTCACCAGCTTATCCTGTAACAGTAACAATTTTTTCTTGAGAAAGGAAGGGGAGAAGGGATGAGAAGGAAAGAAATGAACACCTCAATTAACAATTCATCGAGTGATAAATACTTTAAGATGATCTAGGATTCTGTCCTCTCTCATTTCTCATTTTAAGCTTTATCCACATGAATTAATGATAATAATCTCAAATGGAATTACTTGATTCATCCATATAGCCAGAGGGCAGTCTCACCAAAAAAAAAAAAAAAAAAAAAAAGGTGAAAAAAAAAAAAAAAAAAAAGGTGAAAAAAAAAAGAACAGGGGTGTGAGAGTTCAGCTTTAAAGCTGATTTCAGCTTTTTTTTGGTTTTGATTTTCAACTTAATGTCAGCTTTTTGTGCACTTCCTCTGTACAAAAGTATAGGAGCTTTTTTGATTTCAGCTCTGTTTATTTGTGGTCACTCACACCCCTGAAAGAAAGAAAAAAGGGTAAGAGAACGTAGGAAGAGCAGGAGCAGACAAGGAATGAAAAAGAAACTTCAGAGCTTCCGCGCTTCGCGCGGGAGGGGGGAAACTCCCCCCTCCCTGCACCCTTCCCCCTAGGAGTACACTTTGTATGCTCAATATTTAATTTGCACACCTTGCATCCCCACACTACTGCCCCCCCCCCCAAAATTAAATTCTAGCTACACTTCAACCCCTAAAATACTGCCACCGTGCGTAATTATAAGTGAGAAGCATGAATGAACTACTGTGGACAAAGCGTAAACGTGCGTTTATGCATTGTGCCGTGGCACGAGTAGGTCAGGTCCCATTTTAGCCTTGGTGCCCCTCTGAGAGGATATGTGCCCTCCCAAAAAAGTGGCCGTGACCCAAATTTTATGAAATTCGAGGCCTGGTGTTTATGTCAGAGCCGTGTCTAGGACACGTAACAACATCACAAGATTTTCAATGGCTCTTTCTCCCTTATTTTTCCCTCCACCTCTATTTCTTTCACTGAAAGTGTGGTTTGAGGAAGTATAACATGAAACCGAAAAGGTTAAAAAAAAAAGAAAAATCTGGAGAAAAAAAAATATGGAGAAATGGAAATAAAATTATATTTTGTTAAGTCATATAGAACACATGCCTGTGTACATTCTTAACCATCAGAAAATTTGACAAATTGATTAGCCTTCTTATTCATTGTTACAGTACAAGAATTACAACCCTTTAAAAAAAGTCTTTTCTAAACTCAAGTCACTGAAGTTATTCCTTTAGGAGTAATCTGAAAATATTATGTTTGAAGGTATGTAAACTGAGAAGTCAAATATGAACAATTTGCAACTGGTTGTAAGCACAAAATATAGCTTGCAACATCAGTAGTATAGTGTGAGCCCAGTCTACAAAACAAGGGTGGGTACCCTGGCTGCCATGGGAGGGGGGGGGGGGGGGAAGGGGAGGGGGAGGGAGGGAGGGAGAGCATGGGATTTGCTAGATGGCTGAATAGCAAAAGAGCAAGTGATTGAGTAGGGAAGGAGGGGTGTTCTTTTATATTTTCTCTATTTCTTCTTTCCTCCATCTTTCTCTCTTTCTATTTTCATGTTTATTTGCTAGTCAGTGGGGGGAGGGTGGTGCTGGGCATGTGCTTATATGGGCCGGAATTCACAAAGGTGGTTTAAATTCAGACCATGGTTTAGGCAAATTTTGTGGTATAAGTTGCTTAATTTGGCGCATACACCAAGAAAGGTCCAATAATGAAGGCGCATGTGCGGCAAAGGGTGCTACAATCACACTTGTTGCCACGGTTCAGACCACATGACGGATTATGTAAATTAATTTCAATAAACCATGTGAAAATTTACATAAACCGTGGTCTAAACCGTGGCAACTAGCATAAAATTGGCACCCTTTGCCAAACACACACATTCATCATTGGACCTTTCTAAATGTACGCGCTAAATTAAGCACACTTATACCATGAATTAAATCACCCTTGTGAATTCTGGCCATTGAGTTTCAAGTTTCTAGTTTCAAGTTTCAAATCTATTGATTTATATATGTATTTTCAATAATGTGAAAGTGTGTCAAGATTCAGATACTGGTAACCTTGAAGCTTAGCCAATAAATAAATAGCTAACTGATTTAAAAGACATCAAGGAGGGATGACAGAAAGAAGAAGAAGGAGGAGGAGAAGGAGAAGGAGAAGGAGAAGAAGAAGTAGAAGAAGAAGAAGAAGAAGAAGAAGAAGAAGAAGAAGAAGAAGAAGAAGAAGAAGAGGAAGAAGAAGGAGAAGAAGGAGGAGGAGAAGAAAAACCCATTAATTATTCAACACAGCTGCACAACTTGTAGGGAAAGTGAGCTGATATCTTCCTCTGTGACATGAACTAGAATCCGCAGGCCTCGACTTCACGAGGGGAAATCCCCAATCGCAATCTGAATTTGCTTTTCACTGAATCATACTGCCTCTAAACCAGAACATTACCTTGATCAACTCCCATTACAATTAGGTTTTCATGAATACATCCATAAGGTGACACATATCAAACTGCTGTAGCTAAAGGCCCTTTCACATAAAGAGAACAATGGTGAAAACAAATCCTGCATCAGTATAGAAAAAACGCAACTTGTAAGTATGACGAATATACACTTGCAGGAATTGCAGCATAAGAAAGATGTATGTCCGGGTGGCAGCTGTGTGGCGTGTATTTGTAGAACTACACATGTCATTAATTCTTTGTTCTTTATGTAAATTTTCACAAGTTCCAATAAAAACATGAAGTACAAAAGATATCATGGGATCCATTCAGATACAAGGCAGCAAATAGCTTCAAGAAAAATGCTGCATCAAAACTAAGGACCATAAGATTGAAAAAAAAAACCAAAATAAAATAAAATAAAATTGAAATAATTAATGAGATAAGAACAAAGTTTTTAATACATGCATCTGTTTTAGACACAAGAATATTGGCTTTTTCTATGCATTCACATGCAATGTTTACTGGTGGAATTTTTGGACAATTAACTAGATGGTAGACCTGTTTGAAATGGGCTTCTTAATGAAAAAATATATTAAAGAAAACTGGGTGGGGGGGGGGGCTGAAAAAACTTGCTTGGGATTTGCCACTGAATGAGATGTGAATTCAACTTATATGTTCTTTAACAAAGCTCTCTTTAGGTTTTTCATTGCTCCAGGAAGCTTCCAAAGGTTAAGCGTCCTCTGCTCCTGCAGTCCGCTCCCCCCCCCCCAGTCGTATACTTTGCCGCACTACACGTAAATGTTGAAAATGACCTTGATGCTTATTATCTGTTTCTAAGATTTTTTTTCCCTTTGAGTTCTTGTTCACTTCAATTTGCAATGTTAATTACAGTGGAGTTTCTTTACAGAAGAAAATAAATCAATATTCCTATCCAATGCTTAGCAGAAAACATTATTCCACATCTAATTTAAAAAAGAAAAAAAAATAGCTATTCAAACTTCTGAATGAAATAAAGTATTTTCTGTATCTGAATTGGGAGCATGTAACCTGGGGAACATGGAACAAATAGAACAGAACTAGGCCGGTTCGATTTCAACCCCAGGGAGCCATAGAGCAGCAACTCCAGACTTCATTCTATTCAAACCCGCCATCCATCTGCTGATTCATTTAGGTTTATTCTTACATGATGGCTGATCCAATTGCTGACCTAAATACACGTTGTGTAATGCATCACATGCATTGATAAGCACAACTCTGCAGGACTCATCAAAGAGTGAACCCAGATTTGTTGCTCATCCAGAGTTCATCAAAGTAGGTGACTAGATTTCATTCCTGTTTAATGGTGCTATAAACATCTGTGAGAAACAAGTAACAAAAGCGCTTTCACACCTACCCGATCAAGAAAAATACCCATAAATCACGAGAACCTTTTCAGGCCCCCCAAACACCCGATAATTATTTTGTGCATTCACACCTCTCCGAACCAGACCTCTACGAGAAAGTTCTCATAGTTACGAGCATGTGCATTATGATTCATGCGCTAATATTTGATGGGATAGAAGTTCTCGCAATTTGCTTTCACACTGCTTTCCCTGCGACCTCAGAGAAAGTATGCATAATTTGAGGAAGTACCTACTAAACTACCGGTACTGGTATTTTTTTTCTTCAGGGATATTGCAGGAACTTTCGATTCACACTGGCAAAATACCAGGTATTTTTCCTGATCGAGTAGGTGTGAACGCACCTAGAGAAAAAGGAAGGTGGCAATAGAAGTAGTAACTCTCCACTGGCTATGGGTCAAAACCGAGGGCCCCATTTCATAAAACTTGTTATCAGTAACAATTGCCACATTTCTATGACAAATTTGCTCTCAGCCAATCAGATGCAAGGATTTCAGCAGCTTATACAGTTATCTCAACTTGTTGTTGATAACAAGTTTATGAAACCGGGGCCCAGGACTGCCACATTGTTTGGTTTGTACGGTACATACACACTGTATGTGTGCCAAGAGTCGACAATGGTAGCCTGGCCGTTGTGAAATTAGTTACCAAAGCTGATCATGAGTCAAAGGACGCTTACCGGTACATCAAAGGTTATCTGTCCTCACCGGCGTAATTCCGTTTTGAGGATTGGGGGGATGATCGACTTTTTCGCCGAAATTTCTTGCATGAACTCATACTTAAGTATATGTACACACACACCCTTACACCCGAGCAGACCCCCACACACATATAGTTCCTTTATTTTGCGAGTGAGTGAAGCAAGTGAAAAAAGAACCACTTTTTTTGTTTTTAAGATCATTTCAATTGAAAATTCCACTATATGACCCTTGTTAATGACATTTTCATGAAAAATTTCACTAACTGATTAATTACAATATTATTTTTCCTTAAAATGAGGGAGGGGGGGATATTTGTACAAGCCATTCCCCCTCTCGATAAAGTGGGGGGATATATCCCCCATCCCCCCCCTTCCCGGATTTACGCCAATGTCTGTCCTTTATTGCTCTCTTGCAGCTCATCAAAGATGGTGACTTGTTTAATGTGTAACAATTACCAAAAGTTATTTTGCTCTGTCTGTAAGGGATTCAATATCACTATCATACTACATGTTTATTCAAAACAAGGGCTTTGACAAGAGCAATCAGACCCCGCACAGTCAAAAATTATGCCTCCACTTCCCACCTGGAAATTTTTAATTCATGGACATTTCAATATCAGCTACATACTAGTTACCATAACCTTTCCACCTTGGCCATATATGCCAAGTTACCATGGAAACACATTATTTGCAAACAAGTGACGATCAAATGAAAAGTGATCAAATTAAAAGTGGCGAACAAATTAACAGTGGCAATCAAATTAAAAGTGACGATCAAATGAAAAGTAATCAAATGAAAAGTAATCAAATGAAAAGTGATCAAATGAAAAGTGTTCAAATGAAAAGTGCCGATCAAATTGAAAGTGACGATCAAATGAAAAGCGACGATCAAATCAAAAGTGGCTATCACATTAAAAGTGATGATCAAACTAAAAGCGACGATCAAATTAAAAGCGACGATGAAATGAAAAGTGCCCATCAAATTAAAAGTGGTGATCAAATTAAAAGTGGTGATCAAATTAAAACGGACGATCAAATTAAAAGCGACCATCAAATCAAAAGTGGCGATCAAATTAAAAGTGGCAATGAAATAAAAAGTGACGACGAAATTGAAAGTGACGATCATATCAA
>JAPZVO010000808.1:0-25732 GCA_029962745.1 Echinometra lucunter
CGGGACTGTCCCTTACACTCTTAGTTTTTATTTGTCAAGCGTGGGCAAAGATTTGTCAAAGTGGCAGTAAAAATTCGTCACGTTATCATGACGATCACTTTATGTCAATAGACAAATGATTTTAGTATTTTGACAAACTAAAAATCGGGAGATACTAATTCACGTCTCTACGGAACGAATAAGTATTTTGTTTTGACAAACTTCCTTAACTGACGAATCCAACAAGCACGAATTGACAAATGAATATTGTCAGTCCGATTGCGGACTACGAATCTTATCAGGCAAGACAAATTAATGGACGAATTTAGACATACAATACGAATTGTGGAATGAAAGTTTTCTGACAAATTTTAAACGGGTTTCCTTGTCTTAAAAGATTTGTCAGAAATCATATCGTGCGCATGCGCCCTTTAGAGCAGAATGTTTAATTTTGATATCGATATTAGATCGTCAAAAAACTCGTGAAGAATCGCTATTTGAGCGTGAACCTGGATCTGGCCGGCTGCCAAGAGTTTCTAATTCTTCGCGCGCACGTACCGGCCGTATATACGGTGCAGGTAAAGTACGGATACGGTGCATGCTGTTTGCATTCGAGCGCGAGCTGACTTCACTCTAGTACGTACAGGGCCACGTCAACTCACGGATTTTGACTTGATCGACGTAGATCTATAGCTAGATTAACATCGGGTAAGACTTACTGACTATTGTACCTTCGCCTTAGCCTAGCTTCTTAAAGTAAAAACTAAAAATCGAGGCATTTCTTGTTATTACTAGATCTAGACCTATTAGGCCTAACTTTTTATTATTTAATCTAGAAATAATCTAGGGCCTAGGCCTACTCTAGACTAGAGTCGAACCTACGCGCATCGCATTGAAACGCATGTTAGGCCCTAACAGACAATTAATGCATCGTGTAGGCTAGTAGGCTTGCAATAGCCACTCATCGTGTAGCCTAGCTAGCCTTAGAATCTCTAGATCTAGTTCAAGATGATAGATCTACCCTTTTCCCATTGACACGACTCTAGGCCTAGTAAGGCACGTAAACTGCGTCGCATTGAACACCGTGGACGTGGTGTATTAATATTGTATTAAACTTCCAGTTCTTCAATATCCATTGACAATATGCACCACACAGGCCCCTGGCCTAGCCTACTACTAGGCTATGACTATGAGTATGAATCCGTTCATAAGTGCCCAGGCTGGGGGGGGGGGGGAAATCTATATAATCTATAGACTATTTAGAGTAATTATTTAGATCTAGAGTCTAATCTAGGGAGTAGCGTAGACTCTAGTCTCTACTGTGCGCAATAAATGCCCATTCGGTTTCAAAATACATAGGGCCTAGAGTCTAGACTAGACTTCGATGTGTAGGCCTAGTAGATCTACTGTACTGTACTGTAGATTTAGTACTCATCTATTGTCTAGTGTAGAGTGTAGCCTGTGTAGGCTGTAGTGTAGGCAAGTCACCATGCCCATGGCATACATGTAGATTCTTGATCTAAGTTCTAACTAGTACATGTAGATTCTAGACTTAGATCTAGTCTAGGTCTAGTCTCTACTCTAGTCTAGAGTAAGGTCTATTCTAGACTAGATCTAGTCTAGACAATACTAGATCTAGATCTATGAAATCTAACTTAGATCTAGATCTATATGTGACTTAGATCTAACTTAGGTCTAGCTAGATCTAGACTAGATCTAGATCTCTGGAGATCTACATGTGTGTATCTTATCTACACCAGTGGCGTACCCAGGATTGTTTCAAGGGGGTGTTTAAAATGTTCCTTGCTAAGCTAAAAAGAAAGTCGCGCAACTCCCAAAAAGGACCCGAAAAAACTAATGAGGGGGGGGGGGCTCCGACACTTTTTTTTTTCACGAGCGTCGATATTTTTGTAGGCACGTATTACAGGTGCCCGGTCAGACTCCAACAATCAGAAAAGCAAATTAAAAACAAAAATCCATCTTTCCATCTTTTTCATTTTTAGGGGACCCGTGTTAATTTTTCGAAAAAAGGGGGGTGTTTTCGACCAAATTCGATCCAAGGGGGGATTTAAACACCACAAACACCCCCCCCCCCCCCTCGGTACGCGTATGATCTACACTGTTCTGGTATAATTTTTATAAAGATCTGTATATATACTGTAGTCTATATATATCTAGTCTAGATCTAGTAGTAGATCTGATAGTAGATCTACTAGTAGTAGATCTAGATCTAGACCATAGAATAAATAATCCAATAAGGCGAAGCGCGCATTCACTCGCGTGTTTAACGAGGGCCACCTTTTTTCCCCATAGATCTAGGCTTGTGTTTGAGAGGTGAAGGGACTAAATTTTACATGCACTCTTTTGGCCCAACAGAGGGGGTAAACTCAAAACTTTTATAGTTTAAATTGTATTTAATTCAAAATGAAAATTAGACCAAGTGTTATAATTATATGACATTTTATGTACATTACGCGAATCCTGTGTTTAAAAAATACCCCACCAGCTTATAACACAGGAACTTCATTGCCTTGCGTGCTGTGTCAATGGGACCTCAGGTGGGGTATTTGAAACCCCAATTTCAGATTTTGGGAGAGCTCTCGTTTAAACTGGGGTGGGGTTCATCTGACTGCTGATAATGCCTTGCGTGTTAGTCAATGGGATCTCAAGTGGGGTATTGACACCCCAATTTTCTCGCGTTTAAACTGGGGTGGGGTGGATTTAGTGACTGCTGCTGCTGATAAGAGCCGATAACACCGATGCCTGCCACCACAACAGGCTGATGAACAGCATGGAGTGGGATTGCAGCTGTCTTTGTTACGTAATAGTATAAACAAACTCTTCAGAGCTTCCTGGCTGACATTAATCTTGAAAGAATGAATTTGTATTCTATTTGTTTTAGGACATTAGCATATCTAAAAACGATTCAGAATTTAGATGAAGATCGACATGAAATTTTGAACGATGCAAAATGACCCACAATTGCCGAAATAACAATAAGTTAAAAAAAAATCACCCTCTCTCTCTTGCTCTCCCTCTCTCTCTGCCAGGCCTTATGAAGGTCACTTCTCGGGGGAAGGTGGATTATCTGGGAGAGTGCGTGGTTGTTTACTTAAGGATAACCATTCCTTGTTGATATCGGGGATGGGGGGGCGAGTGAAAGTAGCTTGGAATTTGAAATTGGGGTGTCAGATGAGATCCATTTTTAAACTCAAAGTTTCGTAATGTAGATCTATCTAGAGTCTACTAGATCTACAAATCAATAAACAATATCTAGATCTATTTTAAAAAAAAATCTCAACTTGACTGTAATATTTAAACGTTTACAAACAAATGAAATGAATATCTTCAGTAATGAATATTCGATTGTTCACGGCAGCTGCATTCAGCCACGTCCACTTGCACATTAATTGGTCCCGCATACGCGTATTACCTTTCATCGCGCGTGCATATATTCTAAAAGTCATACGCGCTACCCTGTTTCATTTGATACCCCCATCAACATTTAGAGTAGTGGAACCACTCTGGCGGGTAACGCAGGGTACAGCAAAGTTGAGGAAAATTATTTAAACCCAGCAACTCACTGCATGCAAGTACCACCCATTCAGTCACACACTACCATTCAATCTACACAATAATCTGATAACAAAAACAAATAAAACAAAAAAGCAAGCACGAGAGCACGGACCATTTTGCGGCGGGTTCGTGTGCGCTCGCTATTTTTACGTGCTTTCCCTATGGCACATGGCGTGTATGCATGGCTTGCACGCTGTATAGAGGCGATGAGCAGAATCTCGCGGGCACACGCATATCGCATAGACATATTGTACATGTTGCCGCAAACTCAGGGGGGGGGGGAGACCCTCACAAACTGGTGCACTGTAGTACAATCAAGAAACTGACTTTATTAACCCAAAATTCATGAAAATATTTTTTTCTTATCAAAATATAAAACATGTTATTTAAGCTTACTTTTATTAAATTCAGTTTGAAATAAACATAAATTGGCATTTATCCTTAACCTGTCGCAAAACTAGTTCCACTGCTCTACCTAGCTCATTTTGCGTTTTTCATCACGTTTACGCGCGCATTATCTGCCTATTATTATTAGTCTAGACTCTAGACTAGGGCATGTACATGTACATCTAAGACTAAATTATAGCGCGCTGTCACTAACAAATCGTGCGATCGTTCAGACTCCCTATCTAATGTAACTTAGAAGTTAGACTTTTGGTCTTGGAAGTTAAGAGTCTAACTTGCATTTAACCTAAATTTAACGTTAGATCTAAAATTAAAAGTTAGATCTAATTTAGTCCTTAAGTTTTAAGAGTCTACTCTACTCTTAGAGAGTCACTCTTGACTAGTACTAGTAGTAGTAGAGTAGACCTCTACTCTAGTCTATAGACCACTAGGTCCTAGTCACGTGTGTGTAACAGTAAACAAGTTGACTAAAAAGTTTACTTAAAATTCTCCTTTTCTGCATGTGCTATAAAAAATCCAAACAAATATCTGCATGAATATATCAATATCACATTTGAATATTTGGTATTTCTGTAGTGTAAACTTATTCAAGATCACAACTAAAAAATAATAAAATATTTTAGCAAACAATTTGGTTCAGTTGCACTGCCTGATCCCATAAACAATACATGTGTAGATCTATGGGGTGCCAAAAAAAGGAAAAAAAGGTCAAATACACAGAACGTGCCGTATGGGGTCCATATGGAGTATGGATCGACCTCTTACTGTGTAGGCGTGCATGGTCTAGACCTAATCAGTAATCTTAACCACCCAGGCCGCGAAATTATTTTTCTCCACCGCAGTGGTGGACCCCACCTGTGCAGGCATGGGGCTAGTACGAACTCATTTGCATACGGCCAATCAGAGCTACATGTACATGACATGAATATCCATGACTTGCGTCTTTGGAATAAGAGTACGCATGTGCGTGGACTTGTTATGTTTATTGTGGTGAGGAAAAGAGGAAAGAATACAAGCAAAGTCAAGATCTAACAGTAGATGTAATATAACAGACTACCTTAGCCTATAACAATGTAAAATGGTCAATATATATGATTATTTACAATGCAGTGTGTAGAAAATAGGGTGAAAACTTTTAGGCTGCACATTAAATTTAACTTTTTGTGTATACTGCATGTACATTAATTACATTATTTTAGTGTAAGTTAAGGGCATGCAAATGTATTTACCAAACAATTTCACCTACGGTAAATCCCTATAAAAGACATTTGGAATAGATGAAGAAAAAAAGTCCACTTTTCTGGTGGTGCGTCTGCTACGAATGCAAGCAATGCGCATTACATATAGCTGCAATGCGAATTACACAGAATACCTGCAATGCGCATTACACAGAATACCAGTCAGCACAGCACTTAAAGGCATCTAGCGGATTGTACCGTCCTGCAACTCTACAAATATATACACAATACAAATTGTGTCACGCAGCGCATTGTAATGGTCGTATGTGTGCCTTTAATAGCCTGATGATATTTTTTTTTAAATGTCACATTTTATATGGAATTGAATATCTAGACTACCCATTTAATTTAAAACGAGATCTTGAGTAGATCTCTAGATCTACCGTGTATATATAGATCTAGTCTTAAAGATAAAATAAACAATATTGTCCTTTCATATCTCTATTGTGCAGATTGATACCATCGTCACGTCTGATGGTGTCGGCCTACATCGGTATATGTGTACCTTGTGGCAGCCAGTGCTCCTAAGTCCTATCTGTATCAATTAAGTATCATGGATGCAAGCAAGTAAGTTTATTTTTATTTTCCACATTCAATACAAATAACAAGGAATGCTTATTCTTGAAAGGTTTTGGGACCATTAACGATGGACCAATTATTTCTCTAATCAGTTGCTATATTTAGCATTTCTTACCTGCACACATAAATCCATTCCCCCCAAAATAATGAAATTATTAATTCAATTTTCTTCACATTTGTACACTTAACTGTGAAACAAAACTGTAACCCTATACTTAAGGTCTGGTTTTACAGTACAAATTATAATGGTCACCTGTCTATAGTGGTCACTTTTGCTATTTCCCCCAAGTGGCCACATAGGCAGGTTTGACTGCATATCACAAAGTAATTTTTGAAAGTAACTAACTTTTCAGAGGTTCTGCGATACATGTAGCTTAACCCATATTGGTCATTTTATCAGTTAAAAGGACCTGATCTTGGGGATTATAGAGGGCACTTTCTGAAAAGCCCACTGCTGGGCAGCGCCATATGACAGTCCGAATTATCATGGGTAATATTCAAGTGGCGCGATCCAACGTAAACGTGCATGCAACTTGCGGACGAATCTGCCTGGTTCTTTCGTCTTTCGCCTATTGAGAAATCTCACTAGACTATAAATATCAAGGAATGGATGAGGTACGTGATGCATTTACATGTAGCTAGAGTGGGGTTTATCACATGGGCAAGTCCAAGATAATGTCCCCTCAAATGTCAAAAATTCATCTTGATATAACAGGGATTTTATTGATGCAATATGTTAGTTAGATAGTTGAAGTTTTTATATCCAGCAAAAAAAAAATTCAAAATACCGTACGCAAATTTATGCGAGAAATCATGCCTTGAAGTGCATCAACTTCAAAATGAGCCTTACGTATGGGACAATTTAAATCAACGGAATATTTGTTTGAATAAATTCCTACATGGACATGACTGTTCTATGCTCTAGTTTAATATACAATTAAAAAAAGAAGGGTCAGCTCATTGATAATGCACATTATGCACTGTCCAAGGACATTGTGTCCCATACGTAAGAATTTGGGGACATTTTTTTAAGTTCTTTGCGACAGTACTATAAACACTGCCCAACCATACTTTTAGAAGTTCTAATTTATTTCTTTACAGTCCCAATTCCAAAAACTAGAAGACAATATCTAATTCAACTTTCATTTTATAACTAATTTAAGAAGTGTCTATACGTATGGGACATTTGCCTTACGTATGGGACATTGCATACAATTAGTGTGTCTGATGTACATGCTAAACTTTGTGCAAGAAATATGTAAAATTCCAAAAGTGAGATTCCATACAAAGTTTGGCGGGCGATCTTCAAGCATTTTTATCTTATATTCGGTATGCTGTGAAAGATAAAATAACCGGCTACATTTTAATCGGGGGTCATGAAATATAAATCACAGGTTTAAAACTTACGGCAGGTATTCAAATATCCGTCATTATAACTTGAATCAATCTGGTAAACTAGCAATTTCCCATTTATAATGCATGGGAATCCAATTTTTGCCACTTTTTCCACATTTTTTTAATTTTGCAAGCTGATCTCAATATAGAATGGGTACAATTTGCACATCACCAGAAAGGGTATAAATTTGTCTGTCTTTTGATCGGTGTTCAGT
Organism: Echinometra lucunter; assembly: GCA_029962745.1. Taxonomy (NCBI): domain Eukaryota; kingdom Metazoa; phylum Echinodermata; class Echinoidea; order Camarodonta; family Echinometridae; genus Echinometra; species Echinometra lucunter. Next base: position 7,388 of record JAPZVO010000808.1, read on the forward strand.
TCATAAAACTAAAAATTAAAGATGTAGGAGCTCCGATATCGTCAAATTTTGTCAAATCTACTGGCCACATTTTCCTCCACTTTTGTCCTTTTTGGGAGAAGAAAAATTACAAAAATGCATCTTAGCATTTCTAAAAAAAGTAATGCATGGATTGGTATGAAATTTGAAACACATCATATGAACAGTTTCTTAAACAAGATAAAAAAAAAAATCAGTGTTCAATTTCCCCTGTGTTGCATCGATCGCAAAATGCTTGCACAATTTCTAACAATTTATTACTGGCAAAAAGAAGCTGCTGAAAACTGCTTATCTAAAAAAAGAGCCAATGGAGTAAATTAGAGAGTCAAAAGGGGCCTAAAAGAGCTAGGATCGAAAGCTTAGGCCCCTTTTGACTCTCTAATTTATTACTGGTATACATACATGTATCTTATCTATTTCAGGATTTGATATCCCTCTGACAGGGAATAATTAGCTATTTGACCCCCTGACTGGGATAATTTGCCAGAGATCGGGAAATACATGCCCCTCAGAGCTATATGACTATAAATACACCCCTGAGTTGTTTATATAGGATACTGAATGATACTATGGGTAGGCACAACAAAGAGATCAGAAGAGCATACCTAAAGAGAAGAAAGGAAAAAATCAGAGAAGAGAAATTAGCTCAGGAAGATAACACAAGTGACATTCAAGTTGATAGCCCAGCAACAAGAAGCCATATTGTTACTGAAGATAAGAGCCATTCTGAAAGCCATATCCTCTCATCATCATCCTCATCATCCCTATTTCCGACATCATCAGCATCACTTCCATCAACTCGTGGTCAGATTTGTGTGAACACTGCAAAATCAGTTTGCACTAGTAAAGACTCTTCAACAACAGCTGCAATTTTACGAGGTGAAATCCCTAAAAAAGTACAAAATGACATTTTGTTGACAAAGTGGAATGAATACAGATTATTAAATAAACAATTTACTCTCATCAAGAGAAGATTAAACGTGATTGAATATGGAAAAAGAGGTCAGATGCTATAATCAGATGGGAGTCGACATGAAAAGATGAACAACAAGGTTTGTATTTTGGAATATACTGACTATTCACATATAAAACGAAACAATTCTCAAACATTGCAAAAATATATATCCCCTGTCAGCTGATCGTAAAATTGCGCTTAATCATCGTAATAATTTATAAATATCTTGTCATAATTAGTAATATTATCAGGTTTTATAAAGTCAATGAAAAAGTGTAATTTCTATTTAAGCGGCATGTTTTGACGTTCCTAGGCTGCTGTTAAGCTGATCTTGAAATTGCAACTTAATGAGTGTGAAGACTGAACGAGAGATGCTTACAAAAGTTTTTAAAGTAAAATTTATTGATCATGTGTATTGTGTAATACATGTAGAGACAAACGTGTACATGTATAGAACATGATTATGTGTTCTAGTATCTTGTTGTAATCTTATATCTTTAAATTTCAGTTGCCCTTTGAGTGTGGCTATATCAGGTCATGTGGAATGAACTTCCCCTGACCTTCAGAGCTGATCTTGAAGGGGCATATCAGAAATGAGTGCGAAGATTACAACTTGTGTCAAGAAACATGCATGCAAGAGCAGCTTTATTGATCATGTATCAGAATAGAAAGTAATCATACAATAGTGAGTGTCTCGTCATCTTCGATCTTTGAATTTAGTTGCTTTGTATTTTGAGTGGGGCTTAACATATGCATGGAATGGATATATATATTATCAGCTGTGTTTACTTGCACAGATTTCTTTACAAGTGGTAGTGGATGTGTGTATGATGTATATATTGATTAGAAAAGAAAATTTGCCCATTAAAGCCCATGGTAATATTTACTAATAGGTAAATTATTCATTAGGATTTATCAAATGACTGAAAAATATTGTACATAGACTTTAATATCATAGTGGGTTAATACATGTACCTGTATTAAGAGGTAATGTACAAACATTTCCTGGCCTTCACTAGTGGTATGGGAGAGTGGGGTAAGTTGGTTTAGAAAAATGCTCTTAAAGCCTGTGTATAGCTTTGGTAAAGGGTCAATAATGTGATTGATAATCGAATATCATCTAATATGACAGTCTTACTGAAGCGTAGAGACCGTTAGATATTTTTCCAACTGCACTTCTCTGAGAAAATTTCAAATATTCAAATCTTGGATATATAGCGCCCTCTCTCGGCGATGCTTGTTTTAAATTTAAAAAATGGGCATTCAAGCACTAATCTTATAAATTTAGTGATTAGATATCCAAAAGTTGCAGACAAAGAACATATCTTGAAAGTTTCAGCCCATTCCATGATTTGGAATAGGATTTAATTGAAAGACAAAAACACACAGATATTTTAATTTGATCGGGTGACCCGATCAAGTTAAATTTCCATGTAAAATCGCAAAATTTATCCTGTGAAATACATTTTCATTTCATATCCTCCACATCATAACTGTTTTAGGGCATATCCATACGTATTAGCTAGCAATGAATAGGAATAGTGATAGGTGCATTTTGGTGGATTTACCAAAACTATACACAAGCTTTAAGCAGGGTTTATAAAATATATTTAATGTCATCACAAAGGTACCTATACGTGTATCTGGGCTATCAATGGTGTGTACGAAATTTTCTTGAAGAAAAATTAGTTTCAGAGATACAATAGAATACAATACTTGAACAAATAAGAATGGTTTATGCAAGAGAATATGGTATCACATGGCAAGAAAAGTACTTAGTCTTTCACATCATTTAATTTCTATCTTTACTATCTTTAAAATTTTATAAAATTTTAAGGTGGCTCCATCATTTTTACATGTATGTTAACTTGGACATGTATATTTCTTTACAAGTGGCAGAGGATGTGTGTATACATGCATGTAGCTCAGAGAAGGAAATCTGCCAATTAAAGCCCAGTGGTAATACTAATTAGTAATATTATCAGGTTTTATAAAGTCAATGAAAAAGTGTAATTTCTATTTAAGCGGCATGTTTTGACATTCCTAGGCTGCTGTTAAGCAATTGTGTCCCATACGTAAGGATTTTGGGACATTTGTTTAAGTTCTTTGCGACAGTACGTACAAAACATTGCCCAACCAGACTTTTAGAAGTTCTAATTTATTCCTTTAAAGTCCCAATTCCAAAAACTAGAAGTCAATATCTAATTCAACTTTTATGTTATAACTAATTTAAGAAGTGTCTACGTATGGGACATTTGCCTTACGTATGGGACATTGCATACAATTAGTGTGTCTGATGTACATGTATGCTAAACTGTGTGCAAAATATATGTGAAATTCCAAACAAAAAGTGAGATTCCAAACAAATTTTGCGGGGTGATCCTCAAGCATTTTTATCTTATATTTGGTATGCTCTGAAAGATAAAATAACTGGCTACATTTCAATTGGGGGTCAGTAAATAAAAATTGCAGGTTCAAAACAAGGTTGTCCCATACGTAAGGTGTCCATGTCCCATACGTAAGGTGTCCTCTGAAATAAATGAACGCCAACACAATATGGTTGACCTTTTCAAAGTGAAACTTTGCAAAATTAAACTTCAGTATTATATCTTTCTTCTCTGTTGAAAGCAAGTTGTTCAATAAGGTACTTTCAGAGAACTTTTACCGTGAACTTAATTTTGTAAAATCTCATTTCTCTGTGGTCCCATACGTAATTTGTTATGTTTTCGTCAATAGGTGGTTTCAGGCTGCCTCGAAGTTCGCCAGTTCCAGGTATTCTCTGATCGGGAAATTTACCCCGATCAGAAAATAGCAGGTATTTTGGTAATGTGAAAGCAAACTACGCGTAATATCCCCGAAAGAAAATACCCGCTAAATAGTAGGTACTTGGCGAAATTACGAGAACTTTCATGGGGATTTTTCCAAGGTCGCAGGTATTTTGGCGATGTGAAAGCAAATTACGGGAACTTTTAGCCCAGCGTGTCGTTGGGCGCGGCGGCGTGGGTGGCTGCTGGGCTAGTGATTTTGAATCTCCCGCCTTGCCTGCTTATCAGACCACACTGCGCATGCTCGTAACTTCGGGAACTTATCCCGAAGGATGTGTTTCGGGGTGGTGTGAATGCAGGAATAATTAACGGGTATTTTCTAGCCTTAAAAAGTTCTCGTAATTTAACGGGGATTCTTGTGATCGAGGCAGTTTGAAACCACCTAATAAAACGTAAACCGTAAGTTATTTTTATCAAAAATATCAACCATACTGGTGAATATTTAGAAAATCCAAGATCGTTTTGTTTACTTTTCGGAGGGTTCAAATCAGTAAATGTCCCATACGTGAGGTGCACAATACCTTGGACTTGCCCATATATAGATTTTGCACACATGTGATGCTCCATTGTTAAGTTCACTGACTTTTTATTTCACAATTTGCAGGTAAGATATCAATCTCATGATGGAACTTAGATGAGGATGAAGAATATGAGCCTTTTACTTCTGGATTATTATTAACTATCCTGTCCCTTTCTATACAAATATAAATGTGAAAATGTCTGTAGTCAATGCTCCCTAGCTTGCATTTGATTATTGATTGGTTCAGAAAAAGTGAGATTTAGATGTTCATGTACTTGCAAACATATAGTTTACATGCATGCTATAGATTTAGTGTTGTTTCCTCTCAAAGACATCATTTTATAAAACAGGCAGTATGAGATTTACATGTAGTATTTGCATGTTTACCACAGAGAGATTTTTAACACTCATAAAACACTACAGGCATGGTCACAATGAAACCCCTTTTCACTGTGATATTAATGGTTGTAAGAAGTTGCACACCACTAGTAGACAGTATTTAAGACACATCAAATCCAAACACTCAGAATTTTGGATGGAACATTGTACTACACGATGCATTCAAGATCCAAACCCAGCAGTTGTTAATGATTTAAGAGATGATGAAGGCATTAATGACGGACCTATGCAAAATGGATTTGAAGATGATGATATTGTAGAAATTGATGCGAATCGTGAAGTGGGTGCACTTCTGTTAGGTTTAAGAGAAGAACATAAAACATCCAGTGAAGCATGCAGTTTTGTAGCAAGAAATGTTTCAGAAATCATCAAAAGTTTTCGTGAAGACGTGTCAGCCAAGGCAAAGAATATTATGCAGGAAAATGGTATTGAACATGAAGCATTGAACCAGTCGGGCCTTTTAAGTGAATCCCAGTATGAAAGGGCATTCAATGAGCTCTCAACACAGTTTTCATTGGAAAATTATGCAGCAGAGCATTTTGATTATGTTCAACCAGTGGAATATGTTTTAGGGCAAAATGAAAAGGGAGTAGATGAGACATTTCAGTATGTATCTGTTATAGATACCATTAAAGCTTTGCTGAAGAAAGATGATGTGTTTGCAGAAGTATATAATGGCCATTTGTCTGTGAATGACACATTGGGGGATTTCTGTGATGGAATTCACTTCAAAAACAATGAATTGTTTTCTACAAAAGACACGGCAATACAAATACAGTTGTATTTTGATGAATTCTGTGTGGCCAACCCGCTGGGGAATAAAGTCAAGCAGATGAAATTTGCGGCTGTCTATTTCACCTTGGGCAACATTTCCCCAAAGTATCGATCAAAACTTCATGTGATACAACTTGCAACTTTGTGCTTGGCATCCCATATAAATGAGTACACTTTGGATGCAATATTAGCACCGCTGTTACGGGACATTCAGACTTTGGAATCCACAGGTGTCGATATTATGAAGGATGGTGTAGCTCACACCTTGTATGGTACAGTTTCATTCATTAGTGCAGACAATTTAGGTGCACATATGATTGGCGGATATCAAGTACATTTCCATAGTGGGCGTGTTTGTAGATGGTGTAATGTAACATCACAAACTCTTAAACTCCACTTCAACCTTGACAAACTGCAGATAAGGACAAAAGAGGCATATAGGCAGCAACTTGAAAATATAGCTCAGAATCCTGATCTGGCTCGTGTGTATGGACTCAAGAAAGATTCTCCATTTAATCACCTACAGTACTTTCATGTAACAGATGGTTTGGTAGGTGATATTGCCCATGATCTATTTGAAGGGCTTATCCCTGAAGTGATTCAGTTAACTGTCAACATTGTGTTGAGCAAGGTTACTTCACTTTGCAATACTTCAACAACATCATCCAAACATTTCCATATGGTGATAGTGATGTGAAGAACAAGCCCAGTCCGATGTCTTCTGTCTTGGGCACATTCAAAGTCAAACAGACTGCTGCACAAGCATGGTGCCTACTACGTCTCCTTCCCATAATGGTAGGACACACAGTTTCCATGTACTGATGAAAGGTGGTTAGTGTTACTCTTACTTCTTGACATAGTAGAGTACTGCACAGCACCAACTGTGAACAAAGTCATGGCTGACTTCTTAACTTTCCTCATAGAGCTTTTCGCTACAAGATACTATGGAGAATATGAAGACATAACCATGAAACCCAAATGTCACTATCTGCTACACTACCCGCATATGCTAATGGAATTTGGCCCTCTTGTGTACTGTTGGACATTAAGGTTTGAAGGGAAACACTTTACCTTCAAACAGATTTCATGGAGGACAAAGAACAGAAAAAATCTCACTCGCACTCTTGCAGAGAGACATGAATACCTACAGGCATGGCACAGATCAAAAAAGGAGAGCTTCTTAACTTCAGATATGGTTGAACACTCTGGAGGTAAAGTCCGTTACATGAGAGAGTTGTCAAAAGAAATGCAGCAGCTTGTGATGACTTTAGATCATCATTCTGAAACAGTGTACATGGCAAAGAAGGTAGCTTATAATGGCATATGGTACACTTCAGGGTCTGCTGTTGTCCTTGATAAAGGTGATACCCTTTATAGGTTTGGAGTTATCAGTACAAGCCTTATCATTGCAGGAGTAGTGTACTTGGTATGTGAACAAATGCGAACAGTGGACTATGTTCAGCATATTCATGCATATGCTGTATCCAGGGTTGCACATAATCTCAGACTTGTGAAAGTTACAGAACTTCGTGATCATCACCCTCTGAGTATCTATACCACAGAATTTTCGGGAATGTGTTGTACTACGGTATCACATTTTATAGATTGTGGTGACGGTGTACAGTGAAGCATGCAATTTTGTAGCAAGATTGTGACAGAAATTAACAGTTTTTGTGAAAATGTGCAGAGAAGTAAAAGGATATTATGCAGGGAAATTGTACTGAATCTGAAGTACTGAAGCAGTTGGCCTTTTTTAATAATTGAATTCCAGTATGAAGGGCTTTCCAATGACCTCTCAACACAGTCTTCATTGGAAACTATGCAACAACATTTTGATTTAATACATATATATGTTCAACCAGTGAAATCAACTGTATGTCACTGAGTAATGTAGGCCAATGGAAAGATTTACAATTTCATCCAGTCCAACAAAGTACAAAACGTGTTTGCACATGTCGATCTTTTCAGATTTAAATGCAATTTTAAATTAAATATATATATTACAAATGCATGTACATGTATTTAATCTAAATCTCAATTTCTCTTTTCAGTTGGATGGTGTTATGTTTCAATGGTTCGAACAAAAAAATTAATTCGCAAGTGGATTTTTCACGCCTGAAGAACTCATAAAAGAAGCACAGGTGAAATTCCCTCAAATAAAGGGCACAGCTTCTATCAGACTGCAAGTCTATGACAAAGAGGTTGAAGAATTTATAGATGTAGAAAGTGGGGATGAAGTTAAAAACCAGATCCAAAGTAAAGGTCATTGTGGAGACAGCTGCAGCTCAAGAGCCCGTACCATGGTTGGTTGTAAACTTGTAATGTATGCATGAATTTACAAATTTTTAAGTATAATTGTCAAAGAAAACACCCAATCCTACTACATGTATTACAGGCTAAATTTATCAGACCAAACTGTGTCGTACATGTATGCATGACCACGTGTTTGTCATGAAGAAGGAGCAAAGTGTAATATACCAAATGATTGCAGTGTTATTTTAAAATTTCCATTGTGCAAGAACATGCTTCTTCTACCAGTTGAAACCATCTTTAATTTTTTTTTTTGCTAAAATTTTACTGGAACGAAGCATCGATCCCCATAGCATTATGTTTCCACTAAGTACTATGCTTGATGGTGGGCATATAGTGTTCATTGGCTTGCTTTAGATGATCCTCTAGCAATTAAGGCTTTTGGTCACAAAAAAGGTATTTATTTAATTGGAACATCTTGGAATAACTAGGACAAAGATGAGCACATTCACAGGAAATGAAAACAATGGGCACTAATCACAAAAGGACATTTCTGTTGAGATATGTTAGGGATATGAATAATTCTGAACATGTGCAAAAAAAAAAAGAACTTTTGGCCATATTCATTATTATGCAAATGAAGTGTAGCCAACTCGTATATGTGGCTTTGTGCATATATAGTAACAAGAAGATAAAAGATACATAGGAATTTAGCACCAACATAATAGCTTTTATAAGAATCTAAAAAAGAATGTTAGTTTCCATGGGGAATGAATAATTTTGAGGATGACTAGAGTGTACATTGCAATGGCAATGGAAAACATGTCTTGTTTCATGTCATAATGAAATGCAAAGATTTGTTTTCTGCAATTGTGCTCATTTAAACTGACAAGTTAAAAATATACACAGGTCAATGTATATATGTTTATTCAAATCATTCCTAAATTTCAGTGTACAAACCGCTTCGACAAGTGGTACTGCCAAGCTTGCATCAACCAGTCTTTCCCCCCGAGTGCTTCGCGTGCTCAACATTCTGTGACCAGTGCTTGGTTGACCAAGTACAAAGTGCCCGCTTTCTCAGATTCCTTGACTACCAAGATTGAGTCTGGCGATTACATCAGCTGGCAATGAATCTGCAATACTGGACATACTTTTGAGTCAGTGAAGCCATTTACATTGTAAGTATCTGTGCGCAGTGTATAGTACAATTACTGCTATCATAGGAGCTGTCATGCCTGACTGAATGAGACTATGGACTTCCATACAATATAGGTCCCTGGTACGATGAGGGAGGGCACTTTATCCGTGTGCCTTGGATAGGACTTTAAGCTGTCAATTCCCTGATTGTTTTTATAAGCATATTGCTTTCTAATAGTAAGGGAAAAAATGGACTATATCATATACCATGGTTACCGTTTGGCTCGTATTCTGAACAGAGGTTAACTGAGGTTTAATATAGATCATGGTCTAAGATTTTGATGCACGTGCCATTTCCAAACTCTCAACAAATATATTTGTCATCTTACAAAAACAAGATTTCAAACTTTAAATGGAATTTTTTCAGAGAAGAAATTTAAGATTAATCATGATATTGACAATACCAATACATTTTCATCCATATCCTCTAGTATAGCGAGTCAATGAAGCAAAAATATTATTAAAGAGTTGCATGTCTTATATGTCAGATGTTCTAGTTCAAACTTTTAACTCGTCCCTTTAACATATAGGTACCCAACTTCAAGTCAGTACTCTGAAATCGTTGACAAGCTGCGGTTCGAAGTACCCCAAGTTGTCATCTAAACTGGACCTCACAAACCAGAAGGTATGTTTTAATTTTTAAGCTAACCCCCAAAATTAAGCTAGATGCATTTTATTTGCCTCCATGTCAGTGTTGTAGTCGAGTCCAAAAGTTTCGAGTCCGAGTCCGTAATAAATCAAATTATCAAACCCTGCCATTTAATAGTTCAGGACTCGAGTCCGGGCTCATCTGTTACACTGGACTGGCGACATGTAAACATATATACACATACAGGTTAGAGTTAACTCAATGTGCGATGTCCAAACAGATTCACTGCCTGAGCCGGCAAATCGATATTTGACATATGGATGTGCAATCACCCTTGGTAGGGAAGGGTATATTGGAATACTAGTAATTTAAACTGAGACTCAAATATCAAGTCCAGTATGGCAAACTCGTTTGATCTTAGCAATCAAAGAATTGGGAAGGGATTAAGGCACTCTGTAGTCTGCAAACCAGGCACTAGAATGAGACAGCTGAGCGTGTGAAGTACTTGGTTGATCAGCTTTAAGAGGTTCAGCGGCACCAGTTGGAGGACCATGCATCTGATGTGGGTTTGGCGTTATCGGGCAGCCTAGGGGACCGTTTGAAGCAATGTCCGCTGTATCAGTGGGTCGACGGTGATCCAACAATTTTGCCGAAGACATAGAGTTAGGGTTATGATTTGGTTTATGGTTCGGAGTAGGGTAAGGATTAGAATGATGGTTAGGGTTTGGGTTAGGTTTAGCATTATTAATTGTCGCCGGAGCAAATGTACAATCAGGTCGACTACTAGTACTAGATGTATGCTTGGTAGAAACACTCGTCCCGCTATTTGCCGTTGGCTTGACAGTCTTTCTTGGGAGACTGTTTGAAGCAAGATATACCCTTTCTGCACTATTCACTGAAACCGTGTATTCACATGGTTGACGCTCTTGGGTGGAAATTTGATGAACGTATGACACTTTTAAGAATGATCACTTTAATCTTCGTTCCCGTTGGAATGGGTCCACCAGATCTTCTCTTTCAACGTCGATGCATTCGTCTATCTCGGCATCATACTTCTGTAGCCGGATGGCAGTGATGCCTTCTGATCGACGGAATAGCATGTTCTTTGCCTCTGTTATGACTTCATCACAAGGGACAGTATCTCTTGCAAATGTGACTTTCTTGTTTGATCCATTATGGGACAGTAGCATCCAATCTACCATTCTGTTTTGTCCAGATGCGTCGATGGATCCACATCAGCCCAATCTTTAAACTGCTTATTGAAATACTGTATATAGGTGGTTGCAATTATAATTAGTTGCCAGGATCAAGGTTTGCGGTGCTATCTTGAGATCCTCATAGTGTGGTGAACATTCTGCAGTCAATGTTTGAATCTATTAGACATGTACATATATATCAACCATTCTGCATGCATGCAATGAATTAATTTGTCTTTTCTGTCTTTTTTATATGTGACTTATAAATATTAAATAGGCCTAAAGAGCTTGCCACACCAAGCGCGGTGCGGTAGGCAGGGCGATTTGGGTGCGCCGCAAATGGCCAAAATGAATCGATCACGTACGATTTCAATGAGACCGCTTGGTTAGACCGGTCTCATTGAAATCGTACGTGATCGAATTTATTTTGGCCATTTGCGGCGCACCGCAAACTGCCCTGCCTACCGCACCGCGCTTGGTGTGACGAGCCCTTAACTCTTTTTCACATCCTCTCCTTGAGCACGCGACACAAATAACTCGCAGCTTCAGGCCAATACATACATTTTCCCTGAACATTTACTTCGGCTCTTTGCAACATGGTTTCTTACATATATCGTGGCATGTAAACTAGTTTTACTTCAGACTCAGCTGAGGATATTACACTCTTTATGCTGAAAATGTATCTATATCTGTTCTGCTTTCTTTTTAGCAACTGTGGGTTACAAAACTTAAATATAAGTTCCAGAACAGCAGGAGACGGGATGATACCGTGAGAGCCAGTTTGGAAGTAGTGCAACGGAAGAGAAAGCAACCACCAACCCAGAATCCTTCCAAGACAGCAAAGGAGCAGGTGAAGTATCCTCCTATTTTCGGGATGGCCAACTACCTTCCAGCAAGGCAGGTTTCTGAAGACGACAAAAGCATCGAAGCACACAAACAATGGCTACTAACTGAAGGGACCAAAAAGCGACCCAACTACGAAGAGGTAGAAGCCAGGATGACCTTAACCTTCTCTGATAGAAGAAATGAAATTATCAAGGAAAACATACCCATAGCACAGCTGAAAGAAGAATACCCGTGGTTGTTCAAGGATGATGGTGTTGAGGTATGTATATACATACGTACACCTTAACCCTATTTCCACTGGGCTATTTCAGAGCAGATTTTTACTGGGGGGGAGGGTCATTTAAACCCCCCCCCCCCTGAGATCTCGATCGCGAAAGGTCCGATCGGCGTGAACATTTGCACATATGTCAAGACACGTGTAAAGAACGTTGCCTCATAATTTTTTTTCCGCGCCAAAATTCCAAATTTTGTTGAATATTTTAATTCATGCAAATGGGATGCATCAAATTTCATGAAATTCACAAATACATAAATATTTCCTTCAAAAATTATAATTGAAGTCACATAACGTCTTGTAAATGACCTAGAAGATTGAAAAAGCTGTGTTTTTGACCAATATATGAGATAAGCTGTTTTGCACACAAACGTATGGAAAATGCAGGTTTTTGTCAATTTAGGGGTTGACAGGCTTCGTCTCCCCCCCCCCCCCCCCCCCGTGGAGATAGGGTTATAAGAGTGCATGGAAATATATGCATTCTAAATACTTGGGGTTTTTTATTCAAAGAAACAAAGTTACATTAATTTAGTTCACTATTTTATCTATTCTGACAGCTATGTGCATGGATGAGACACAAACTGTTACTTGTAGATACCTATCAATGTGCTACATGAATGTGCTACTAAAATATAATCGTAACAGCAGTTTTGCAATTGGAATGCAGCTAGTTGTATGTGTTATTATAGGGTGTGTTTTTTCGGCCCAGAATCAGCGTTTTGAATCACATAGTTTGTACTACAGTTTAAATCAGCTTTGCGTTTATGCTCATTTCCTCTAAACGCCGATTCAAATCACTGATTCAAAATGCACAAATTTGTGCGTTTTGAATTTGCGTTTAGCTCTAAACGCGTAAATCGGGAAGCATAAACACAACTCTCACCTAAACGGCGTTTAACGTGACGTCACTAAACACCCTTCCGGTCAATACAATAAAGGCCGCGCCTGTACTGGCATTATGGCCTGGATCAATGATGGAACTGAGCGAAAGCGCACGCCCTAGTTTGACCTGCCTTCGTTAAGTCTCCAAGGTCAACTTAACAGCGTTTTGAATCAGCGTTTCTGCCTTCGCAAATTAAGCATAAACGGACCCATAGTTTCAGGTTTACTTCATAGTCATAAACGTAGCACATATAACATATAATTCTCACTTGTTGAAATCAAGCCCTATTACTATTTTCATGACAATTATCTACCAATATTCTATTAAGTTCCTCTACAAATGTTAATTACAGTACTGGTTATTGTCTACCCCAACCCGCCTCCCCCCCCCCCCAAAAAAAAAGTAATTGAAAAAAAAGGATTATCAGTGATCACATAATTTTTACATTAAAACAATTTCAAGTGATAATTTTTCAAGATATTTTGTTTCTAGACAAAATAAAAAGTGTAACTGAGGGTTATTTTCCTCTAAGAGCCAAACTTCAGTCCAAGTATAACAACAATGTGTATGTTTGCTTGTTCAGCTTCTTGCAGAATTCCGACGCATTCACGGAAGTTGTGGTGCTCTGCAGCTCTTGAAAAAGGGGCTACAGACGTACGCGAGACCACTTCTCCTCTCCTACAAGGGGCGATGTCTTCGAACCAAACTGAAAAGGGATGAAGACTTGCTATCAATAATCGAAGACATCGAAAAACTTGCAGATGAGAAGGCTAGAGAAGGTGGGTTGATATCCATCTTGTACACATTGGGCATTACCAGTGTGGGTAAATCCAAAACCCTTATTAGGTTTGTGTCTGATGGAATGTGAGTGACAATCATCACTTACATTTTATATTAATGTTTTTTTCTTCTTCTTCACATTGCATGTAAATTACTCTTTTTACATTGATATTTTATCAATAGTCATTTGCAAGATCTGTTGCAATTTTTCAAGGTGAAATGTTTTTTTCTTGGACTTTCAATAATCCTACATTTCTTACTTTGTTTTACTTTGCTCCTATTTCTTATTTTACTTTCTCTTAATTCCTTATTTTCTTTTTGTGAAAAAAGTATTGCAATAAATCACAATGAAAATGGGTTGTTATTGTAGGTTGACAGGGTTGTGTTAAATCCCCCATTAACCTATGACATTAATTTTCGTGTTATTATAGATGCAGAAGCAAAAGCTGCCATAACGGCCATACCTGCTCTTCTAGGAGAGAGCAACAACATCTTCAGATACCAGGTAGAGTATTCCCTGTTATGATTTATTCCTGGTAAGGAGGTGCTTTTATGAATGGATGTCATAATTTTTCATTGCTTAGGTTAAGACTGTCTCACTGTTTACACTTTTCCTGTATGACAAAATGTGCATCATTCTGCCTCAGCCATCAAGTTTGAAATATTTAATGGTTAGATGGATTTTCTTCAAACTTGGTAAAATGGTGCATTTGAGAGGACACACAAACCAAATAGATTTGAGGGACATTTGGCCAAAGGTCACAGGCCTGTCCAGTATACTTTAAAAAAAATATATATTTATCAAGTGAAATGAAGGAATTAATAGAAACAAAATGATTAAGTCATCATAGAGAGCTTGCCCTGCGGATGGAGGAACATTTGTGGGACAGGGTGGAGGAGGCTTGGGGTGATATTCACAGTTCCACATGACCTTAGTAAAATAATGAAAGAATTAAAAGAAAAAATGAAATGAATACAAAAATGCTGAGAAAGTACATCCCTTTTCCAGTCTGATAAAGTTACATTAAGCATTGTTGAGTAAATTCGAAGTACAATGAGTATTCTTTCTTTATTGTTTTATACTTATGTCCACATAGGGGGATGGAGACCAAACAGGATTAGCCATCTTTGTGAGCACGGACGAAAGCTCCCCACTGCATTCCAGAGAGTTCTCAATGGTCATTGATGGCACACCAGTGTGCAGGGTGGGGGATCTGTTGACGGCTGCAGCATGCTACCTTTCAGCATTCTACGTATTTCACCTGCAGTTCGAAAGCACTTTGACGCGAACACTTGAATTCTGTCAACTCGCTTTGTTCAAGGTGAAGGACAAGTGCCCCACTGACAAGCATGTCCTCACTTTCATGACGAGACTTCATAGGAAGATACCATGATTCAGTTTGTTCTTTCTGGTAAAAGTGCCGCATAGAGAAGAGCGATATTTTCTGACTCAATAACCAAATATGAAATGTGTCCACCTTGAGCCCGATTTTATGGACATTGTAGATCTGTATTTGTAATCCCAATTTAAAAACAATGCATACATGTGTAATTTTTTTTTTTTCAGTCTGAAAGGTATATTTGGAAGCTGAAATAACGTCAAAGAGGTGTACTGTAAAAGATAGATATCAGTGTACTAGGTGTTTCAAACAACATTTTACACTTTTGATCATTAATAACTTTTTACTGGATTCACAGATGATATTCAAATTTTGATAGTACATAGCAGAGGAGTGTCAAATTTTATGGGTATAATTTTGTGTCATAACTGTCTATCATTTTTCTGTTATGATTTCTTTTCAAAGAAAGATTTCAAATATCGGCCACATTTTGCAGCTATGTAGAAAAAACAAAGACCATTGCAATAGCATTAAGTGTATGGTGAGTGTGTGTCTCCCTGGTTTGACAAAAGCCATTCATACCCAATCTGGGTCATCTTTTGTGGGCCCTGCACACAATGGAGGAATTAGCACCGTTAATACCTTTCCTCATTAATGATGCCAATTTCGTCATTGTTTGCAACCCTCACAAAAGATGACCCAGATTGGGAATGAATGGCTTTTGTCAAACAAAGGAGACATACATGTACACTTTATGCTTTTGCAATAGTATTCGTTTTTTCTACATAGCTGCAAAATGTGGCCGATATTTGAAATCTTTTTTTGAAAACGAAATAATAAAAGGAAAATAAAAGACGGTTATACCACCAAATTATACCCATAAAATTTGTAACTCATCTGCTATGTACTATCAAAATTTGAATATCATTTATGAATCCAGTAAAAAGTAATTAATGATAAAAAGAGTAAAATGTTTTTGAAACACCTAGTATATGTGTGAACAGTATTGCTACAAAGATTGTTGGAACTCACAATCCGTTTTCAGTTTAGAATAAATAAACTGGTATGACCAAAAAAGCATGGCATTTGTAGCACAATTTGAAATGATGTCAAGTGGTAAAGATCAATATTAAATTATAACCGTGTTATAAGATGGTTGGGATATACAATCTGATTGTATCTGATTGGATTGACTGCTTTTGTCTTGTAGTCAAGTCTAGGTTTTGAAATTGTTTAAATTCGCTGCTAATAGCCTCATGATAATTACAACAAGAAAAGATATGTGTATAGTATAGTATACATGTACTTCAATATATAATTCAGTGTATTTTCATGAAAAAGCCCACAGCATTAACTTGGATGCTTTAAAGGTGCTGGTTAACTTAGTTTTCATGTGAAAAAAAAGACAAGTTGGATGGGTGAACCATATGTCAATTTGATTGTCCATATTTGCAGAGTAATCTGTGAAAATCTTACTGTTAATGGTCTAGTTTTTGGCCAAGATATCACAAATGAAAATATTGAAAATGATAAGAACACTGGCTTTGCAGAAGCGTTTCATGAAACACTTTCATATAAATTCATAGATATCTTCATAGTTGTATGATCTTTTCGAAAACTTTTGCATTTTCTGGACTTAGGTGACAAATGATTATCAACAATTAACATCCTAACTGAACACTTATACATTTTTGCCCCTGATGATGTTAAAAAGTCTTTTAAGCCACTTTAATATACAATTTTAACCATCAATGTGTTCATTACAGCCATAAGATGTTCTAACAAACAGTTAAAACAAATGAGTGCTACCTGCATATAATGTTACGCACACATTTTACTGAAAGCCTGATTACTGATTAGCAATAGTTGAAGCTGAAATTATCTCAAGAGGTAATGATCAATGTATGTGCATGTTACCAATTATTACAAAGATGGTAAGAATTTAAAATCTGTTTAAAAGTTTCAGATTAGAATTTATAACTGGTGTTGGATAGTAGTATGCTAATGTTAACAGTAATGTATGTGGGAAACAAACTGCTAAATATTGATAAACTTGCATTTTTTTTAAATATGACTGTTTGAGGAATTACCAAAGTTGTGCATGTGTTCTAACTTCTATGTATAATGTGTGTGTGTATATATATATATATATATATCTTCCTAGTTGATGATCTTTTTCTGGCCTTTGGTGACAATATGTACGCTAATGATTATCAACAATTCAAATCCTAACTGAACACTTTTGCCCCTGACGATGTTAAACAGTTACTTTAAGAATTCTTAAAATACAATTTTAACCATTTTTAACATACAATTTTAACCATTAGTGTGTTCATTACAGCCATAAGATGTTCCAACATAAACAGTTTAAAAAGATAAGTGCTACCTGCATATAATGTTAAGCACACATTTTACTGAAAAGCAGATTAAAGATTAGCAATAGCTGAAATGATGTCAAGAGGTAGTGATCAATGTATGTGCATGTTTACAATATTACACAGACGGTAAGAATTTAAAATCTGTATAAAGCTTTCAGATTGGAATTTACAACTGGTGTTGGATAATATGCTAATGTTATTTTATTTATGGGAATGAATCTCTGATTTGTTTGTATTTGACATGTTTGAGGAATTACCCAAGTTAATTGTGCATGTGTTTTAACTTCTATGTAGAATGTGTATATATCTTCATAGTTTAATGATCTTTTCGAAAATGTTTGCATTGTCTGGCCTTTGGTGACAAATACACTAATGATTATCACCAATTCAAATCTTAACTGAACACTTGCATGTTTACCCCTAACGATGTTAAACATGTTTAATATAATACATGTTTAACCACCAGCGTGTTCAGTACATCCATGAGATGTTCTAACATAGACAGGTAAACAAATGAGTGCTACCTGCATATGGGCATGGATCTATAGGTCCATGATATGGGCAATTCCATGAATTATAGGACAAGGAACCAAGCTTTCAATTTGCTCTTTATCAAATCTGGTTTCTTTTACAAGGCTCATTGTTCTAGCAATCTATTATTCCCTACCTTTATTTCTCAAACATCTCTGTTTGAACTAGAACTTTACATAAACTGGCATGTGTGGGACTACACATGATTTAAATGTATTATTATGGCATTTTATAGAAAATAATTATTTCTTTTTTGCCCATTTTCAAATTGGATGATGTTTAGGACTTAAGTACATATACACGTGTGTCTTATTTTGCAATTCAAAATGAATTTAACATGTACATTTTTAAGTGTCCTGGACATGCACACTGTAATGTAACATAACTAACCATCTTTGTGCTATTGTCCTTCAAACTGACAAGAATTTTTGCAACGTGTTATACATCAAACAACTCAGCAAAATGTCAGTAATGAAATGATCATTAAAATTTGATTTAATTGGACACAGTATAGGAAATAGAATTTTTCACAAATGTATTTTTTCCATGTCTCTTTGTAATCTAACTAACCAATATTCAAATTCTTGTTG
>JAPZVO010000809.1:0-25725 GCA_029962745.1 Echinometra lucunter
CTGTAGACCCCCATCAGGGGCCCTAAGCCAGAACCCTGGGCCCCACGCGCTAAGGGCTTCGCAACAAGCAACTCGCGGTGCTGGATCACCTCCGCATATTCTACTTCTAGACTTAGTTACCGGGCAATCTTCGGCTCGCCCCCCCCCCCCGAAAACAGGCAGAGAATTACACCACTGATTCTAGACTTAATTACCGGGAAATCTTTGGCTATGCATACCCCCCCCCCCCCCCCCCCGATAACAGGCAGAGAACGTAAGAAGAGCGGGAATGACAGCGAAAAAACGTCGGTGCTTCCACGCTTTGCGCGGGAGGAGACCCCCCCCCCCCCCTCCCGCCTGCCACCTGCACCCTCACCCTAGGGAGCACTACCATCATCCTGAAATGAAATCCTAGTTACGCCGCAGAAAATAAACTTCATTAGCGACAACTGACAATTCAAAGAAGTGTCGGAGCTTCCGCGCTTCGCGCGGGAGGGGGGGGGGGGGGGAACTCCCCCCTCCCTGCACCCTCCCCTCTAGGGAGCACTATATTGGCATAAATTCCGGGGGGGGGATCTATCACCTCCACTTGGGTGAGAGGAGGGATGGTGTGTACAAATTTTCCCCATGCAGACAAACCTTTTAAGGAAGAAAATATATTTTAATTAATCAGTTAGTAAAAATTCTGAATATCTATCACAAACAACCATTATATTGTACAATTTCTATTTGAAAATGCTATTGAAAACAAAAAAGTGGTTATTTTTTGCTCGCTCGCTTTGCTCTTTCGTCATATTTTTGAATTTTTATTCGAAAATGCGATGCAAAACCGGAAAAGTGGTTATTTTCTGCCCGTTTTCTGCTTTTCTAATTTCACTGGAGCGACAAAACCTCGGATCTCAAAAATGTTGACTGTTCAGGAGAGTCCCATAACATGGCTCACTTAGCATTACCGCCTATGGCGGCGGTCAATTTCATCAGTAGTGGCCTAATATTTGCAAAGGCATGTAAGCGTATGAAAATACATTTTAAGTTTTCATAGAAGATTATAAAAAGAACTAAATTTCATCAAAACTTAATATATAAGGTCTTGTCACCCAAGCGACGCTATGAAGGCTTATGTTCGATAAAATTGGCTCAATTGTTTTTCTCGGCCTGAGATCTTCTTCTCATTATTGTCTTCCAATGCTTGACCTGTCCCTCTTTCCTTTAAATCTCGTTTAATACTTTATTGTATATCTTTTGGAAGTAACGTCATGATTTAGTGAATTGTTGCAGTCTAATCACTTCTATTAGTACTTTTGTTTCTCTACCACTTTAAGAAAATATGTATCATTGGATGGTGTGGGTGTGGCAACATCTCAAACATCAAGCTAATGATTTATACCTCTGTATGTTTCTCTATTATCTTATTATTATTGTTTGATTTGGTCATGATAATACTATGATATATGATGCACCATACAGATGAAAATAATGAATGAATTAATGAATGCGAGCCAATTTTGAAGAATAAGCGATAACGTTTGAAAAAAAAAATCATTCAGACAAGTGAAATAACAAAAAAAGAAATGGTTCCGAATATTCATGTGAAAAATGAAATCATAATTTCAGGGTACAGAAAACCAAATCAAAGAAACGTAAGAATAGTCATGAGATTTAGCCGCTATATTCCATAACATGAAGCTTACATTGGCCGAAAATATGATGAAAAAAATATGCTTAATAAATACTAAAAAAATGATATTGCTACTCCAAAATCGGATCTGATATTACAGTGTGAAGTGGGTCTAGGCTTTTGCTTTGTCAGATATTTGGGGGTCTTTTTCATTAATGTATAATCAGTATAGGGTTGTGCATTCCTACATTAGATCAAAGAGCCTTCAGAGAATTAAGAAGAAGTTCGTACCCGAGTAAATGTTAAGCACTGCCACAACTTTTTCTCCGCGCTCACATTCGATACGGCCTACAGGAAGCTGTTTTTTTTTTTTTTTTTTAGTCCAAACACATTTTTTTAAAATTATTCACATAAACGGTAAAAATAATGACACAACAAAGCAATATGACCTACTGCTCTTAAATTGACATAACTGGCTTTATAGTTGAAACAAAACATCAACTGTTTCCATTTTTTCATTCGAAAGATCTATCAGCTAGCTAGCTCCTCTGTAATTAAAGCAATGGTAGTTAAAATTAAAAAAAAAACGACCCGTCATTTCCATTATGTCCCTGCAATTACAAGCGTAAGCTCTTAGAATAGGAGAGGAGCTTGCCCTATTTTAAGCAAACGCTCTTTGAAAAGAAAATTTTCTTTTTTCAAGAAGGTATTTCCAAATCAGGAACGCCTTTGCTTGCAGGAACAAGAGCTTTTCTTTTGATTCTGAGTAAAATTTGAATAGGAATGTAAGCTAACGCTACTCGGGGGAGGGGGGGGGGAGCGCGACTACTCTCAAGAACACAAGCTATTCTTTCTTCCGACCTGCTAGGAATTACTCTCTTGCAATATCTGAAGATGCACGCAAAAAGGTTAAAACATTTGCTGGGTCCAATGCTCAGCTTCTTTAAAAGTAGCATATTTAGCTGAAAACAAAATTTTGAAAATGAAATATTCAATATATTCTTGCTCTGTCGCGGATCATCACTAGCATTAATAAATTTGTGATTTGAAATTCTGAAATCTGAATTTGAAAACAAATGGGCTAACAGACATTACATGAGTACATGCTTTGTCCCTAAATTGGAAATTTATTTCCGGGTTCAGAGAGGTGTTTACATGTTCAATCGCATAGTTACCCATCTGTATCAGGTTCATGCTCATATAAAGATTCACAGCTATTTCATCTTAAATGGAATTTCTTCACATATTCCCACTCCACTTTTCCTTATTTTTGCGACTCATTTTTAAAAAATTTAATCTCATTATTTAAACAAACTTAATGCCAAAATGAATTTCTCCTAAAACCGCTGGCCATAGACTACACTTTTAAAAATTCCGAGTCAGACTTGACCTGGAAAAAAGTTGTTGCAGCCACACTCCATTCCGGGTCAAAAATGATGCGGATTAAAGTCAAAATAACCCGGAATAAGGTCAAATGTGACCCAGAAACAGGTCACAATCAAACAATTTTTCGTTTTGATGCTAGAACTATAAGTACACTCAGCACAAAAAAAAAAAAAAAATTACACTCGTCTTTATTCAAAATTTTCGTTAAAGATAACTTAATAGAATATAATAGAATAAAGATATGAAAATTAAAGGAAAATAATTACTCCATCGGCATCCATCAAGATCAAGTTTTGAACTTTCACGCTTTACTTTCACGTTTATTTAACTGCTAGAAGATCTTATTATTTAAGAAAATCGCAAAAAAGGAAAAAGAAGTAGCATTTTAAATGATAGTGAGCATGTGCATCCGTAAGACATCCCTGTTAAAGAATGAATACAAGAAATAAGAAATAGTGAGGACTGAACTCAGGATGTCAAATCCGTTTGATCATATTCACGAAGATAAACCGCAAATTAAAAGTTTCTCGTGACTGGTTTCTTATCTAGTTTACAATTTGGATTCTGCAAGATGGAAATGATAATGGCTAGAGACGTCCTATTTTATTCAATTTTCTTTCAGGGACTCATTTATTGTAAAAAGGAAAAAATAAGTTTTGCTCAATCTTGATTCCAATTGCATATCATCTTGAAGAGGATTTATTTGGGTTTATTTTACGTAATTATGTAAGATATCTATTTGAAAATCTCATGTATAATTGGTGTCCAATTTATATCTCTCTCTCTCTCTCTCTTATTGATTTCTTTGCTGAGCGTCCACCGACAAACACCATTACTGACTGAAAGCATCAACGAATTTGTTTGTTTGTGTGCTTTTGTTTGTTTTTGATACAGGGGTTCTCATCTGTAGCCTATAAAAGGTACGATGACCGAGGCTCATATTTGATTTTAATCAAATGGAAACCTATTCAAGTTCAATCATGTTAATATTCATGCAATATTTACTCCCTGAAAGAGGGCCGCCCTTGATGGATTTGTAAATAGCCAGCAAAGAGAGCAGGGACAATTTAAAAACTTATTTTTGTGCCTATATCGACTTTTTGGAAATTTTGAGAACTGGAATCTACTTGCGGAACTATGCTGAGTTTTTAAGAGACAACGACCCTCCCTCAACAGAAGGGAAACAAGCAGATACAAGCAACTTTAAATCTACAGCTGCCACTCCCAACAGAGAACTGGATATGGAGTAGGTGCCTATAACGTAGATTCTACCGATAGGCCTCCTACGTGAGATATTGCTGAAGGTGTCTGGAATTGAAGAAATGCATAAAAAAAGTTGGATATGATTGGGCAAAAAGTTATCAATATCGAGCAGAAGTTGAGGCATTAAATACCAGAGTCGTAGATTTGGAGCAAGGAGTTGGATATTTAGAAACAGAATTGTAGAGTTAAAAGAAGAAATCAAAGAAATCCAGGAGAAGAAAGCGGACATAAATCATGTTCATGAGTTTGCGTCGAAAT
The DNA here is from genome assembly GCA_029962745.1 of Echinometra lucunter. Lineage (NCBI taxonomy): Eukaryota > Metazoa > Echinodermata > Echinoidea > Camarodonta > Echinometridae > Echinometra > Echinometra lucunter. Next base: position 4,505 of record JAPZVO010000809.1, read on the forward strand.
GTGGTGGAGCTAGTGAATCGTAGCAAAAGGAACAACGTGTGCTACACGGAATTCCAGAAGGAGAAGAGGATACTACTACGACTGTGCTACGTACGCCAAGACATTCTTCGCTGAACATCTCAACGTCCCGGAATTGCAGAGATTGAGCGTGCCCACAGAACACCCAGCGGGAAACGCGTACGCCAACAAAAGGAGGGACCTGGACGGCCACGCCCAATACCCGTTAGGCTCCTACGATTTACCGATAGAGAACAATACTCAAACGTAGCTCTACATTGAGGGATGTCCGCATCAAAGGTCAAAGGGTGGCATAAGCGATGACGTGCACAGCGACACGCGAGAAGAACATAAGAAGCATGATGACGAAAGTGAACAACCTACGACAAGAAAATACATTTGCATTCATTCCGAATTTGTTCCTCGTGTGATTAATACAAAGATGGGCCAAAGACGCTCCTCGTGCACTAAAAACACTACGAATTTCAGATCTATAAGAAACGCTATGCTGACTTGATTACTTGGAGACAATTAATGTTTTGCTCTTATATCCGTTACTGAATATTTACCAAAATAAGCAAAATGGCAGTGAAGCCATTTATTACCTGAGAGATAACATGTGTGTTGTTGATTTAGAAAGTAAGTTCCAGTAATACTATGTAATATACTTTGTTGAGAATCAAAATGCTTGTTGAAAATTTTGCTTTTTGAAGGACATGAAAGATCATAGTCTGTCTCTCTGCTCTCCTTTGAACTTGAAAGGGAAAGGTCAACCCTCATTTTGGATATTTTTTTATAGCGAGCATTTGTATAAATCTACAATGTTCGTTTTTTATCCCGTTTTTATTTTTTTTCTTCTTTCTATATCGTCCTATAAGTCTAGGATACAAACTCAACTCATTTTGCTGAGAGAAAGTGTAAATTCATTAGTATGCAATTCCATGCATAAAGACTTTTTTCGTGGTTTCGTAAGCACACATAATACAATGTTACTGATATATGATGGATAATGTAATTGATATCAAAATTTGTTCGCTCAATGTGAGAGGGTTAGGAAATTCCTTTAAAAGACGATGTATATTTAACTGGATTAGAAATTCTGATTATCATCTTATCTTGTTACAAGAAACACATAGTACCCAAAGCACTGAAAAAAATTGGTGTCAAGAATGGGGCTTTAAGATTTTATTTAGTCACGGTAGATCGGACAGTGCCGGAGTATGTATATTGTTTAAGCCTTCTGCTTCTTTTGATATTTTGAATGTTACACGTGATGATTCAGGAAGAATTCTCATGGTAATTTTGAAAGTAAATGACACTCCAATTACGGTGGCAAATGTATACGGTCCAAACAATGATGACGATGCGTTTATGTTTAGGTTACATTCTATGTTAAACGAGAAAGGAGAAGAAACCATTTATTATTGGGGGAGATTTTAAACACTGTGTTAGATGCTACAATGGATAGATTCCCCAATTTAACTCAAAACCACCCGAAATGTAATGATGCATTAAAAAACATGATACTAGATATAGAATTAATAGATATTTGGAGATTGTTAAACAAATATGAATACAAATATACATGGACTTCACCAGATTTTGAAAAAAAGAAGTCGATTAGATTATTTTCTTATATCCAGAAGCCTAATATCGGCCGTTGAAAATTCAGATATATCTTTCGGATACAAGACCGATCACTCGCTTGTATCCCTTTCGTTAGTAAAATCTGTGCCAAAGAGAGGGCCAGGTTTTTGGAAACTAAACACCTCTTTACTTACTAACCAAAACAATGTCGAAACTATCAAAAATGAAATCCAGAACACTATTCGTGAGTTTACTCATTTATCTTCCGTAAAATTATGGGAATACCTAAAATTTAGAATGAAACAAAAAGTTTTATTCCAAATTTCGACGATTGAAACAAGAAGCGTAAAGGGAAATTAATTTTGTTGGAACAAGAAATCAACCATTTGAACAATATGTTAATGAGAAATTCAGATATACACTTGTTGCAAACCTTAGAAATAAAGAAAAGGGGTATTGTGTTCATACACACATTACATTCTTCATCAAACCATCCTCCATTCTATCATTCTATCACTTCTATCATTTTCATCCACTCATACCTCCATGACCCCTCCATGACCATTATCTCACTATTGACCTCCATTCCCAGTATGTCCTAATCCATGTTCTCCATCCCCCAGACCTCATGTAAACACTGACCAAGTTCAAGTTCAAGTTCAAGTTTATTTTCCATTTCCATTATCAACATTACAAGCAAATACAAATCAACATACATTATAAATATAGACAGAAACAAATGAAATGTGATAACAATGATTACAAATCAATTACAAGTTACAAAATATTTGTAAAATAGTTTTAACAGAATCTGATATGGAAATGAGGGGATCCACTAAAAAGCATTGCTTGTAGAGCGTGGATCCCCCTAAGAAAGTATATCAAGCATTTGAGAAATGGGGCTCATTCGCAGGAGTAAATACAATAAGTTAAAATAGAATATTGGAAATAATAACAAGATGGTGAGTGATAGCGAGAAATGATAAAAAGATGACAGAGATACAGGACGATACTAAAACTAAAAAGAAAACAGACATGAAAGAATAGAGGGAAGAGAGAAGGAATAAAGTACTGAAAGGGGAGCGAGAGAGGAGAGAGAAAGGGCAAAGATAAGTAGGGAGGGGAGGGAGAGAGATGGATGGACACACACACACAGACAGACAGACAGACAGACACAGATAATATGGAGAGAGAGGGTCAGAAAAGAGAGAGATAAAAGGGGGGGGGGCAGACCGAGAGTACAAACGTGGATCAACGAGAGTGTGACTCAATAGATGTAATTGCAGAATGATGTAATTGCAGAAGTAAACAATAAAATCAAAAAATCAAAAATAGCAATGCTTAGATAGTACTAAAAATATACAAACTAGTTAATTACTTTGGTAAGACAGTAAAAGAATTATTTTTAGTTTTCTCTTAAAGGAGTGGATAGAGGGGGCCTGTTGAACATCTTTATGGAGTGAATTCCAAAATTTGGGGGCGGTGAAAATAAAAGTGTTTTGCGCAAAACGAGTTCTTAAGATAGGCAGATGAAAGTTATCGGCTTGCCTGGTAGGATACCTATGAAAATTGTTATTTTGAGAAAACAAATGATTAAATGCTAAAGGAACCATACTATTTTTATACATAAACATAAACTGCCCAAGCTGAAATTGGTATAAGTCTTGAAACCTTTAAAATTTTGTAATCAAGGAAAAGCGGATCAGTGTGAGAACGGGGGTGCGAGAATGAAATAATACGAAGGGCTTTTTTTTGTAATAATAATATTTTGTTAAGTAGACTTTGATGGGTATTGCCCCAAACAAGGATCCCATAGTTGATGTATGGTAGTATAGAGAAGAATATAATGTAAGTAGAGAAGTAACAGGAATAAACGTTTTCAACCTATTTATGATGCCTATATTTCGGGATATTGTTTTGCAAATTTTATCAATATGGCATTTCCAGGAGAGTTTGTTATCTACATGAACTCCCAAAAATTTAATTGAGGTAACACTTTCCAATCGGAAATCTTCAATAAAAATGTCAAAAGGTAAGGAATCTATGGTATTACTGAATAAAATATATTTAGTTTTTGAAGGTTAATTGATAATTTGTTAGCTCTGATCCAATTCAAAATATTAGTTAATTCGGAGTTTATTATGTTAACAAGTGTAAGCGGATCATTGTGAGAGAAGAATAGATTTGTGTCATCAGCAAAGATAATGAAAGATAAAATGTCAGATGCTCTGCAAAAATCATTTATATATAAAATGAACAAGAGGGGTCCCAGAATACTTCCTTGTGGCACACCACAATTAATATTACACAAATTGGAGGAATGGTCATTAAGAAAAACAAATTGTTTTCTGTTAGAGAGGTAATTCCTGAACCACTCCAAGGCCTTCCCACGTATGCCATAATGCCATAATTTATGAAGTAGGATGTCATGATTAATAGTGTCGAAGGCCTTGGAGAAATCCAGGAAAATACCGACCATGTGTGAAGATTTATCGACAGCATGAGCAACTTTTTCAACAAAGGATAATAAGGCGTGAATTGTACTGTGCTTTTCTCTAAAACCAAACTGGAATTTGAAAAAACGTTGTTATCATTCAAAAATTTAATCGTTCGAGTATATATTAGTTTCTCCAGAATTTTAGAAAGACATGGTAGTAGGGAGATAGGTCAATAATTGTTAATATTCAGTCTATCTCCTTTCTTATAAATGGAATGACTTTTGCAATTTTCATGGAGTCAGGAACTTGTCCATGAAGTAAAGACAGATTGAAAAATGTAAGCAAGAGGATCAACAATATATGGAATTATAGTTTTAAGTATAACGTTATTGATATCATCATAACCGGAGCTTCTTTTATTATCAAGATTAGAGACAATATCCATAATTTCATAAGGGGATGTCGGGGTCAAAAATATTGAATTTGGATTGGGTGTACCAAGAAATTCGGTAAATTGTTTGTATGAGGGCGCTATATCCATAGCAAGGGCGGTTTCCGATCGATGAAAAATGGTCATTAAATATATTAGCGATGTTGAGGGGCTGTTGAATAATCTCGTTGTTTGATTTAACTTCTGAAATAACATCTTTATTTTCTGAGACATTCATAGCTTGCTTGAGAATTTTCCAAGTGTTTTGCATATCATGTTTATGTAGTTGTAATTTATTTTCGAAGTATCTTTTCTTTTCAACACGAATGATTTTAGTCAAAGTGTTTTTATAAGATGTGTATTTCAATTTGGCATTTTCTGTTCCTTTTGCTTTATATTTATAATAAAGATTATTTTTGCGATTAATTGAGCGAAGTATGGATTTGGAGATCCAAGGTAGTCTAGGGGACTTTTTATAATTCATCTTGTCATTTCTCCTTTTAGGAAGGTGAATGTCAAATTGACCTAAAAGCAAATCGCAAAATTTATCGTAACAAGAGTTAACCTCTTCTATGTCATAAATACAAGACCAATCCATATTTTCAAGACTTGTACTTAATCTGTTTAAATTGCCTAAATTGACGCTACGTCTTGAGGAACAAGCACCTTGTCGAAAGGACGGTTGTGCTAATTTGTAAGAAGTCATAATTGGATAGTGATCTGTGATATCGGCCAAAATTATGCATGAATCAGGATGAGGTATAATATTAGAGAAGATGTTGTCAATTAGCGTAGCAGATAGTTTGCGACACGAGTTGGTTTTGACACAAGTGGTAGGAAAGAGGCCGCTAAGAAAGTTTCAACAAGCTCGTGTGCAATGTTATTGTTTGTAAATTTCAGTATATTTATATTGAAGTCCCCCATAATAAAACAATCCTTGTTGGTAAAAGTGGGACAATTTAACAGGTCAGATAAATACGAGGTAAAGTCATTTGCATTAGAATTTGGAGGTCGATAAACGACACCTGCAATTACATTCCTGGCGCCGGTGATTTCAATTTCTATAAAAAGAGATTCAATAAAGTCATTGACAATTGAAATATTTTCATGGATAGAGTAGCGAAAACTATGATGAACGTACAGAGCAACGCCTCCACCTGTCCTACCCTGTCTGTTTTTGTTAATGAAGCTATAGTTGTTTAAGGAAAATGGAAGGTTAGTGTCCTGGGATAGCCACGTCTCTGTAAGACCTATTATAGACATAGGTTGTGGTGATGGGTTATTCAGTATCAATTGTAAGTCATCGAAGTGCTTGCTCAAGCTTCTTATATTTAAATGAAGTAGGGAGAATGTATTGGTATAAAAATTCTTAACAATATCATTAAATTGGGAAACGGTTACGTATTTACAAAGGGAAGTATGTGCTGGGTCATTGTGATCAAAGTCAAATTGCAGCTCTTCAGCCGATGAACTGATGGCATCAGCAATGAAATTATCATATGTACCTGAAGAATATGTGGGGGTTACATTAGTGGGAGGAGATCTAAACAATTCAAATAGTTCGTCATCTGTTAAAGAGTTAAAAAGCGAAATTGTTATCCACACTGGCCATTGAGTGCTAGGAATTAAAAACCTGTAGAAAAGAATAATTGCCAGTATTGAAATCAAATGAGACATTGTTCGTACTCTCGTTGATAGAGGAGTAGTGAACGGTGAAGACGACAGAGGAAAGAAATATGCAGTGGAAACAGAAACAACGGTGGTGAATGACGGTCACACAAGAAATTGACAGACAAGATGATGCTCGCAACACTTAACAAACCAAAGCCAAGAGAGAGAAAGAGAGAGAGAGAGGGGGGGAGAAGGGGGAGGAGGAACAGGGGTGGTCTTAGAATGTACAAGAATGAGATAAAAGGATGATGATGTAGACAGACTAATGCACACTAAAAAACAAAACAAAACAAACCAAGAAAAAAAGATGAGTCAACAAAGAAGGCAACAAATGCAACAGAGAACGAGAACGTGTAAGACTGAAATAATATAAACTGCGGATACCCTATGGGGAGAGAGAGCAAGTTGCTTCTTAAAAAAAAATAGCTAAAGCAAGTGTACGGACCAACTTGGCCCAGCAAATCTTTACATGCAATTTAAACTAAAATTTTGCAGAATGTGATTTGATTCATCATAGTACGAATTGGTTTGGCAATATCTGGTTTATGTTTTAATAAAATATAGTTAGGTTAGAATTTAATCAATTTGCAAAATCTTACAATACAGTCTTAGTTTTAACTAATTGACAATGCAAAAGAAATAGGATCATATTTGTGATTAAAAAATGTTCATTGATAATCTCTTGCTAGTGAATACAATTACCATATAATTTGTTTGTGGTCATACGACAATGCATCATCTAGTTTTGTGATCTATCGAGATGGTATTTCAGTGAGATCTTGGATGTAAACTCCATTACAACTTTGGTTGCAATTAATTTGCAATATATTCCAATCAGATCTGTTGAGCAAAATTATACATCAAAACAAGATATTGGTTGTCAAAAATGTGAAGCATATTTGAATTAGATTGTTGGTTGTGAGCATTGCTGCACAACAAGATTCTGGTTGTGAACAGTCTAATAATAAGATCTTGGTAATGGATAATTTAAGCTACATCTTGATCATATCTTGGTTGTGATTAGTATACTGCTATTAACGATGTACTGCATGATGCTCGCAGCGAGAATCTCGTTGCGAACAACATGTAGCACATTTGCAGTGTCAGTTTTGATCGATCATACTGCATTTTCAAGAAATTTTGATAATGATTAATCTATAGTAATTTTACAATAAGATCTTAGTTGTGAGCAAAGCATATCTCATCACAACAGGAAGCTGGTTGTGATCAATCTACAATGGTCTGTTTCATGACATTACAGATGAGATCAATCCACAAGTATTTTAACCAGATATTGGTATGGTGAATATAATTTGCATTACAAAGACGTAGGCTAGTCATAGTTTAAAGAATATTACAGTTACATCGTGTGAACAATATATATTGTATCGCAATGAAATATTGGTTGTTATCAATTTCCAATCAGATTTTGTCAACAGCGTATTCAACATCATCGTTATCATAATAGGATATTTGCTTTTAATAATTAACCCTATATTCCTATTAAATCTTGTAAACAATATATACCGCATCACAATAAAATATTGCTTGTTAACAGTTTACAATTTAATCCAAACAAATCTTGTGAGAAATATACAATGCAACACAAAATATATAGGTTGTTCTCAATTTGCAGTGCTTTCCAGTCAGATTTTGAGAACATTATATACTGTATCATGGTCAGGATCACGATAGAATATTTGTTGTCAACAAACATATCTTGTGAGCAATATATACTGTATCACAAAAGAAATTGGTTGTTAAAATGTTTTCATTATATCTCAACTAGATCCTGTGAGCAGCAGCATATACTGCCCAGAAAGATAATTTACAATTCCATTTAGATCCTGTGAACAAAGTGTACTACATTATTGTGATCACAATAAGTTATTGGTTGTTTGTAATTTTAGTATCCAATGAGATCTTGTGAGCAATATATACTGCACCACAATAGGATATTTATTGTTCACAATTGGCAGTGTATTCTAATCAGATTTTTTTTCCTGGCGTTATGTACTATAAAATCATGATCAATATAGAATATTTTATTGTTAACAGACAGATCTTGTGAGCAATGTATACTGCATCACAAAAAGATATTGGTTGTTGATAATTTTCTATGTGCCTCAACCAAATCATGTCAACATTATACTGCCTAACAGTAAGATATTTGTTCTTCACAATTTATGATTCTATTCGGATCATGTGTACAAGGTGGTCTGCATCTTCGTAATCACAATACGTTATTGGTTGTTTGCAATTTGTAACTTATTCCAATCAGATCTTGTGAACAATAAATACTGTATCACAATACGATATAGGTTAGGTTGTCAACAGGTGAAGATATTCTAATCACATCATGTGAACAAATATACTGCATCACAATAAGCTGTAGGTCGTTTGCAATCTACAGTATATTTACAAATGTTGTGAACAATATATATTCCATTAGCAATGTATTCCACTCGAATCAAGTGAACAATAAATACTATATCACCATGAGGTACAGATTGTGATCAATCTACAATTACATATTCCTATCAAATCTTGTGATCATAACAAGGTATTGGTTTTTGACAATTTGCAGCCTATTACAATAAGATCTTGTGAAACAAGGTTCAATCCATTATCATGTTCTCAATGAGTTATTGGATGTTGGCAATTTACAATTTATTCCAATCAGATCTTGTGAGCAAAATATACAGCATCATATATGATTTTGATTGCTAACAGTTTCCAATGTTTTCCAACCAGATCTAGCGAACAATATACGCTGTAATATCATGATCGCAATAGGTTATTGGTTGTTAGCGATAACAATTTATTCCAATCAGATTTTGTGAGCAATACATGCTGCCTAAAATTAAGATATTGATTGTTGATAACTTAGAATTCGGAATAGATTGTGTGCATAATATATATGCATCAGAGTAAAGATATTGGTTGTTCACAATTTGTAGTGCATTCTAATCAGACTTTGGTAACATTATATACTGTATCATCATGATCACATGGAATAAGGATCTTGTGAGCTATATACTGCATCTGAAAAGGTATTTGTTGTTATTAATTTTCAGTGTGTTCCAGCCAGATCTTGTGGACAATATATATGCATCGTCGTGATCACAGAAAGTTATTGGTTATTTGCAAATTACATTTTTTTAAGTTATTGGTCGTTTGTAATTTACATGTTTTTCCTGTCAGATTTTGTGAACAATACTGCATCACAATAGGTTATGGGCTGGGATGTCAACGATTTAAAGGTATTCCTAATATTCCAGACAGATCATGTGATCGTATATGCAGCTTCACATATGATATTGGTTAACAATTTACAGTATATACTTCGAATCTTATGAACAATATATATACTGCATGAGAGGTAGATATATGCTGTTAACAATGTAAAAAGGAATTCTAACTAGATCTTGCGAGCAGTGAATACTATTTCACCATAAGGTCCAGAATGTGAAATCTACGATTATATCAAGTATATATTTCAATAAAATCTTGTGGATGATATGTTCTGCATCACAATAAGGCCTTGGTAATTGCTAAATATATCAGGAAGATCTTGGATGTTATCAATCCGCAGTATACTACTAGGGGATTGTTAACAAACTAAAGCATAACTGTACAAGATGGAGAAGTTAAATTGCCTCATGGTTGTCATGGTTGTGGTTAATAGACTGCATCCATTCGCAACAGGCTCATCTTTGCGAACAATATCCAGTATATATATTAGAATATCGATTTGATAAGTCTATACTGCATCACAGCAAGATATATTATCCAGATGAGGAAACGGTTGCTACATATCAGGTGAGTTCAAGCGATTAACATATTGTGCGAAGTTGAGATTAATGATGGTAAACTACATGACTTGGTCATGTAAGTGAATGAATCATGAAATGGGTTTATGTATCAAATCTGACAAAAATATTTACCTATTCGACCCAGGATGTCCAGGCGTCCTCTCTGTTTCGTTTAACTTGAAGAGTGACCGATGTGTTAACGACTTTAATTTTTGTCATTAGTTTCTTCTCTTTCCTGAGAGTGTAAGCAATGGAGGACAGTCGACCTCTTTCGCGCTTCATCGATGGTGGAAGATCTGACCGTACGGTGATAAGTCGTCGAGCTCCAGCACTTTCCTGGTCGCTTACTCGTTGTCGACGACGAGCGTAATCAGGGTGCTCATCTGTTTGACCACCATCACTGCAATTCCAATGTACATTCAGGGATACTTCCCTGGGACAGATATTATGCTGAGTTAGATAATTTGGTGAATAAAGAACACTCTCGATTTGGACTCCAAAGTGTGTGGATGTGATTATTTCAGAGTCCTTCTACATGTAGCTAGAAGTATACAAAAATGGCGACGAGGATGTTTAACCAGCCTGCACCTTTTGACTCAGCCAGCACCTCATGGTCTGTGTGGAAAACTTCATTCGACTACTTTATCGTCGCATCGGGCATCACTGACGATGCCGCTAAGAGGGCTACTCTTCTCCATTGTGTCGGACCCGACGTCCAACAACTTTTCTCGACATTGGAAGGGGGTACAACGTACGCCTCTGCTGTATCAGCTCTAACTTCCTATTTTGAGCCTCAGAGAAATGTGGCGTTTGAGCGTCATGTTTTTCGACAATGCACCCAGCGAGATGGAGAAACGGTGGACGATTTCTATAGGAGACTGAAAGTCTTGGCCTCTACGTGTGATTTTGGAAATCAACTCAGTGACAATATAAGGGACCAGTTCATTGACAAGTGTTTGTCGACTCAATTACGTCGTCGCCTCCTCCGAGAGACAGGCCTCCAGCTCAATGAACTCTTATCGATCGCCAGGGCGGCGGAGGCAGCCGATCGCCAGGCGTCGGCGATAGAGGCAGCGAACTCCTCTCCTGTCATGCCTGTGCACGTGAATGAGCTTCACCATGGGCAACGTCGGCAGTATTCGAAGCCGCAGCACCGTCCGTCATCCTACGAAGGGGACAGTCCAACCAATCGTCACGGCGGTCAATCTCCCCGCCAGCCGCCAGCTCATCGCAGTCGACCTCGACAGGAGTGTTCAAATTGTGGCCTTCCCGGTCATCAGGCTCGGGACCAGCAATGCCCTGCACGGGGGCAGAAGCGTAACAAGTGTAAAAAGATCGGACATTTTGGACGAGTGTGTCGCAGTTCGACTTCACGCCCGCGGCCTTCCCAACCACGGTCCACCAACCTTCACAAGGTTGAAGAGGACATTGCTCAATCGTCTCATTCCGAGGACGAATGGACTTTTCAGGTGAATGCAACTTCTCGTTTGACTAAAGCACGTATTGAAATAGATGGACATCCAGTCGATATGATTGTTGATTCAGGGGCTTCGACAAATGTTATTGACTATCGCACACTGGAATGGATGCGACGTCCAAGTCAGGATCGTCGACCTCGTTTGACCCCTACTCATGTACGTCTCTACACGTACAGCTCACGCACACCTCTACCAGTACATGGCGAATTTCACGGACAAATGAAATCAATGCAGACGGATGCTACTGCATATGCACGAATTATTGTCGTCGAGGGCGATGGCGGGTGTCTCCTCGGTCGACAAACTGCTATCGACATTGGTCTTCTTACTCTCCCTGCAGATTCTGTCTCCACAGTGCAGACTGATGGGTCGGTAGTGGCGATTGCTGAGGAATTAAAGGCGAAATACCCTGCAGTATTTAGTGGTGTCGGCAAGCTTGTCGACCGCCAAATCAGTGTGCACATCGACGACAAGGTCAAACCAGTCGCGCAACCCCCGAAAAGAATTCCCTTCCACTTGAGGGAAAAGGTGGATAGAAAGTTGGATGAGCTACTCAAACTCGACATCATTGAACCCGTGAATGGCCCGACGACTTGGGTCAGCCCACTCGTTGTCGTGCCCAAGGCAAACGGCGACGTGCGTGTCTGCGAGGACATGAGGAGAGCGAATGAAGCTGTGATTCGCGAACGACATCCAATACCGACATTGGAAGAAACCATGGAAGCCCTAACAGGAGCAGCAGTCTTCTCCAAGCTTGACTTGCGGTGGGGATACCACCAGGTCGAGCTAGATGAGCCTTCGAGAGCGATAACGACCTTTGTAACACACAAGGGATTGATGAGATACAAGCGACTCATCTTCGGACTCTCGTCAGCCAGCGAAGTGTACCAATACACGCTACAGAGCGCCCTAGCCGGCATCGAAGGAGTACGCAACATCTCCGATGACATTATCGTATACGGCACTGACGTCGACGAGCACGATAAGAGATTGCATGAGCTCCTTGTGCGACTGCAAGAACGTGGTCTCACGCTAAATGCGGATAAGTGTGTGTTTCGCTCACCGAGTCTCACTTTCTTCGGGTTCAACATATCGAAGGATGGCGTTTCCCCGGAGAACGCGAAGGTAGACGCCATCAGAAATGCTCCGCGCCCGATAACGGCGAGTGAAGTAAGATCCTTCCTGGGTCTTGTCAACTACTGCGCTAGATTCATCGACAACTTAGCTACGAAGGCTGATCCACTCCGTGAATTGACCCGGAAAGACGCCGAGTGGCAGTGGACTGATCGTCATGAGAATGCCTTTGAAGCGCTGCGCCAGGCCCTTACTGATAAGTCGGTCATGGCCCACTTCATAACAGGAGCGAAAACGGAACTGAGAGTCGATGCTAGTCCTGTGGGACTCGGAGCTATCCTCACGCAAACGGTAGACGGATCAACAAAACCGATAGCATACGCGAGCAGAAGTCTTACTGACGTAGAAAGACGCTACTCGCAAACAGAGAAAGAAGCTTTGGCTGTGGTGTGGGGGTGCGAGAGATTTCATATTTATTTATGCGGAACGGACTTCGACCTCCTCACTGACCACAAGCCTTTGCAGTGGCTATACGCACCAAGAGGAAAGCCACAAGCTAGAGTAGAGCGATGGGTCCTTCGTCTGCAACAGTACAATTACACCATCAAACACATACCGGGGAAGACAAACCCTGCGGACGTCCTATCTCGTCTTCCACTTCGAAATCAGCCGGCAAGAGAACGCGCCATCACGGAAGACTACATCGATGCTATTTTGACGTACGCGACACCGCGAGCAATGACGCAGAATGATATCGCGAACGCAACATCAGCCGATACCACACTTAAGCGTGTAATCGCAAGCATCCAATCGAACGCGTGGTCGAAAGACGACATGACGTCGGCCTTTTATAAGATCAGGCATGAGCTTGCTGTCAAAAATGGGGTACTTCTACGTGGTCACCGTATAGTTATGCCCCAATCGCTACGACGACGCACGATGGATATCGCCCATGAGGCCCACCAGGGAGTAGTGAGATTGAAGCAAGCGCTTCGTACGAAGGTGTGGTGGCCTCACATCGATGACGACGCAGAAAACGCGGTCCGCCTTTGCCCAGCTTGCCAAGTTGAATCGGCTCCCCCAAGAAAGGAACCGATATGTCCAACAGAAATGCCGAAACAGCCATGGAATACGGTACACATTGATCTATGCGGTCCGCTTCCAAACGGAAAGTCTCTCTTGGTGGTCGTCGACAACGCTTCGAGATGGCCTGAAGTAGATATCCTCACATCGACGACAACCGAGTCCGTCATCATGCGCCTAAGACGCATTTTTGCTACGCATGGCCTTCCCAATACTATTGTAAGCGATAACGGTCCGCAATTTGTGTCAGCTGAATTCGCAGAATACTTGCGCGACAACGGTATCGAGCATCGAAGAGTGACACCATATCATCCGCAAGCCAACGCGACAGTAGAGCGATTTAACGCGACGGTACTTCGCGCCCTACGACGAGCACGACAAGACGGCAGGGAATTGAGCGAAGCCCTGCAATCATTTCTACTTGTCTACAGAACGACTCCCCATGCAGCTACGAAAGCGACGCCCGCTAGCCTTCTATGCAATCGTGAATTTCGCACTAAGATGCCATCAGCGACGAAGCCGAAAACGAGCAAAGCGTTCATGAAAGCTAGACAAGCAGATGCTGAATACAAACAGAGGATGAGCGACGCGGATAAAGCCAAGAGCAATACGAAATCCATCAGCGTGGGCGACCAGGTGATCATATTGCGGCCTAGACCACATAAAATGGCCCCACGGTATGATCCAAAACCATGGAAAGTTGTCCAAGTGAAAGGGAATAGCGTGAAAATCACACGAAACAACCAAACGACGATGCGACACTTCTCAAAAGTGAAAAAGTATCATAGCGACTACGCACGCGATCGCGACGTCGATTATGATTACGAGTTCAACTCTCCGCGCCAACCCGATCTACATGATCACCCCTCGACCGCGCCCCGCCGGTCATCGCGAGAGCGAAGAGAACCTGATCGTCTGATTTATTATGACAAAGGGGATCCCCTAGTGTGACTGAACGACTATTGTGAGTAAACAAAACTTTTCCACTTCCCAATTCTCGATCCAATATTAACAGTCTGAACGTTCGAACTTTATACCTGATTTATACACACTTCTGAACTTAGACTCTTGGATACACATAATAATTTCAGAACTCAGTTAAATTTTCGTTCTGCAGTTTTGTTTATCACCAGTTGTGTATATATGTAAATATGCTCTTGCCTTGATGTTTCCGTTATCTGATATCATTGATTTTTTTTTATGTATGCTGGATGAGAGGCTTTATTTTATAAGGTTGACCCCCAGGTGTTGTATTTGCTATAATGCTGTAACTGTAACTTTTCATGTTTTCATGTTTTCTCACTTTTCTTCACTGTCAAACTTCTACTTGACCATTCTCTTTCTTACCTTGTAAGCTATTTCTCTAAAAGAAAAAGAAAAAAGAGACGGGATGATTGGAGTATAGTTTAGATGATTGGAGTATAGTTTAAACGATTTGTTTCTTTGGAAATGTTTCTTTAGAATGTCAAAAGCTAAATTCTTTGTAATAAACTTTAAAAAAAAATGTTAAGAACACATATGACTTAGATTTAAGACTATTTAGCGTGAGAGTAAAGCAAATTGAAAATTGTTGTGCCTTGAAGATGTTATGGTACTTCGAAGAAAATATCTAAATTCGTTATAACTACATAGCTACATTTTTAAAATAACTAGGTTGCGATTTAAAACAAACAAACAAACAAACAAACAAACTACGATTACTGTATGTAGCAGTTACTCATGGTACAATTGAATGGGTTTCAAAAAAAAATATACATGTATACGTATTATATAATTTCTTGTTCCTTTTTGTTGAAAAAAAAATTACTTCATTTTCTGGCAATCTTGTTTCGATGGTTTAAAGGCATTGGCTAACTTTGTGAGCAGCTGATTTAAAAAATTCTCAAACTAAGATGAAACATGTGTATGAGTACTTGTATTTACACTCAAAAACCCTGAAACCAACCATAATTTGGAAGAAAAAGCTGTAAATTAGACGCAAACCGCGATTTTATTAGCTTTTGTCTCGAGAGACACTGAACTAAGAGGACCGTTTGGACGAATTCAAAAATACCGTTACTTGCCTTCCGCCGCGTGATACGTCAATACACACAGTGCGGTCCGTTGAGTCATGTGCGCATGCGCACTCCTTACGTTGGGTCTATGCAAACGACCCTCGTATATTTTTCAAACATTGGTTCACATTTCTAATATTCAAAAATACTTCCCGTTTATATTATGCTCTGAAACTTTCACACTGGTATTTTTACACTATAACCCTAATGTTTATCCCATTTTTAAGTAACAAAATGAGATTTTTTTTAAATCATGACAATGTTAGCCAATGCCTTTAACAGAAATTTAAGCAGTATTTCATTGATTATATATGTATGTTTCAGTGGAATTCATCTATGTTGATGTCGATCATGATTCTGTAAAATGAGATCCAGTGATCTCATTAGTGAGGATCTTATTGTGGTACAAGTTTCCTTCTAAAACAAGGGAGGGATATTGTGTTCATACACACATTACATTCTTCATCAAACCATCCTCCCATTCTATCACTCTATCATTTTCATCCACTCATACCTCCATGACCCCTCCATGACCATTATCTCAACTACTGACCTCCATTCCCAGTATGTCCTAATCCATGTCTCCATCCCCCAGACCTCATGTAAACACTGACCATCTGTTTGACCACCATCACTGCAATTCCAATGTACATTCAGGGATACTTCCCTGGGACAGATATTATGCTGAGTTAGATAATTTGGTGAATAAAGAACACTCTCGATTTGGACTCCAAAGTGTGTGGATGTGATTATTTCAGAGTCCTTCCACATGTAGCTAGAAGTATACAAAAAAGGGAATTTGAAGAATTGCAAGAAGAACAAATTCGTGGAACTATTGTAAGAACTAGAGCTAAATGGGTAGCTGAAGGAGAACGGAATTCAAAATACTTCTTCAATTAAGAAAAACGAAATTTTCAAAGGAAATGCATTATAAAACTGCAGACAGAAGATGGGCTTGTTACAGATATGACAAAAATATTGGAAGAAGAGCGATTTTTTTATTGTAAACTTTACTCATCAGAAGTTAATGCGGAAAATCTACACTTTCTTGATGAAATAAATACGCCGAACCTAAATGACAACGAACGATCTATGTTGGGTAAGAAAATAACAGAAAAGGAGTGTTTTGATACAATATGTACTTTTGCAAAAGATAAAACACCTGGTTCAGACGGTCTCCCAATCGAATTTTATAGGACATTTTGGGATGATATTAAAACTCTTATGTGTGCCGTTTTTAATGAATGCTATGAAATCAATAATCTTTGCACTTCGATGCGGAGAGGAATTATTACTTTAATACCCCAAAAAGACAAAAATTGACTGTTTTTGAAAAACTGGCGTCCTATTTCGCTTTTGAATAATGATTACAAAATTTTAGCTAAGATTATTTCTTTCAGGATTAAAAAGGTTTTAGCCCGGCTTATTCGTGAAGATCGATGTGGTTTTTTGAAAGTTCGTTATATTGGTGAGAATATACGTTTGTTTATTGATACCATGAACTATTGTAAATGTAATAATATCCCTGGTATTGCATTATGTATAGATTTTGAAAAAGCAGAGTAGAGTGGAATTTTTTATATACAGTTTTACGTAAGTTTGGTTTCGATGAATGTTTTGTCCGCTGGGTTCAGCTGTTATACAACAATATTGAAGGATGCGTCATTAATAATGGATTTTCCTCAAACCCTTTTCCGATACAGCGAGGAGTAAGACAAGGCTGCCCCCTCTCTCCTTATTTGTTTCTTTTAGTTGTAGAAATTCTTGGTATAATGATACGTCAGCATGAGAATATCAAAGGAATCCAAATAGAAAACATGGAATTAAAGTTAAGTCAGTACGCAGACGATACTGTTTTATTTCTTCACCCGACTGAATCGAATTTGAAGCTGTGTTTAAAAGCTCTAAACAAATTTAATTCTATGTCGGGATTAAAAATTAGCATCGACAAATGTAATGTAGTTAGACTCGGTAATTTTGAAGGTTTTCTTTGCCGCGATATCCCTTTTTCGTGGCCCACTGATATCATCATGTATCTAGGTATAAAAATTCCACTTGATAACTTTAACGATTACTTTGAGCTAAATTATAAACCGAAATTAGAAGAAATAAAGACGACATTGCGTATTTGAAACCTTAGAAATCTCACCGTGTACGGTAAAATTGTAATGATAAAAACTCTCGTTATTCCTAAATTTATATATGCATTTGGTATAATACCTAATCCACCGCACTCATTTTTTGCTGAATTACAGCAACTTTTATTTCACTTCCTTTGGAGTAATAAACCAGACAGGATTAAAAGACCACTACTTTACAATGATTATCGAGAAGGCGGCCTTCTTGATAACTCCACGGGATTTGATTTTCTTAGCTTCACGATAAAGTTGACTTATGATAGATAGTTTCAGTATTATTACTTTGAACTGTCGAGGTTTAGGAAATAGTGAAAAAAGAAATGATGTTTTGGAATATGTTATTAAAAGGCAAAGAGGTTTCAAATTTGCTGCTTGCAAGATACTCACTTTGTAATTGAAGAAGAAGCTTCCATAAAACGTTTTTGGGGAGATAATTGTTTTTTTCAGTCACAAAGCATCCAATGCAAGGGGTGTTGCTATTTAGTTTGGGGAAGGGGTGCAATTTAATGTAAATCAGATTGAACGGTCAAAAGAAGAGAATTTTGTTGCTCTAGACCTACATATACATGACTATGACATAACGTTGATATCATTGTATGGCCCTAATCATGACAATGTAAGTTTTTATGCAGATATTGAAAGAATTGCTCTGGAATTTGATAATCCTCTAACAATATTCTATGCGGAGATTGGAAGATGGTTCAAGATTTTGATAAAGATACATATAGTTATATTCGTCTGAATAGCCCTAATGCCAAGAAAAAAGTTGATCAAATGAAGAATGATTTAAACTTGGTAGACCCATGGAGAGAATTACATGCCAATGAAAAGATGTTTACATGGCGTCAACCTACTCCTTTTAAGGCAGCCAGACTTGATTATTTTTTGGTCTCCACAGAACTATTGTCACTAGTTAACAAAATAGAGATTTTACCTGGATACAGATCAGATCACTCCCTAGTGAAATTATCTCTGAATTTAAATGACTATAGAGTAGGTCCAGGTTATTGGAAATTCAACAATTCATTGTTAAGGGATGATAGTTATGTAGAACAGATTAAAGGTGTTATCCAACAAACGATTAATAGTACAGTCAAAATATGAAAAAACCTAGAACTAATTGCAACAGAAACGATTCCACTTGCATATAATCTGGAATAGCCATGAAAACAACATACTAAAAATCAACAAAAATTAAAGTGGTGGATCAATGCCTAATTTGCATAAATTCAAAATGGCCGCCATATCAGACTTCAGTACACATGGTGAGACACAGGGAACCTATTTTAGCCTATATCTCTAGATATGAGACACGTAGAGAGCTAATTTTAGTGTCTTTACCTATGTTTTCGGGGTCAAGAAACATGATTATGGCATTATTACCAGCTTACAACTACTCCTTAACTCCTAATTTGCATAAATTTGCATAAACTTAGCCTTTTTAAAAATTCAAAATGACTCCCAAGTTGCATTTTAAAAACTAAATCTCATCTGATTCTCATGGAAAGTTAATTTCAATGTCCTTATATCCATCGTTTGGGGATGAAGAAGATTTATAAGCATTACTAGCAAGTTATACCTATCCACTGACTCTTAATTTGCATAAATTTGCATACAATTAACCCATTTCCACATCTAAATGGCAGCCATTTCAGACCATATTAAACACGCGGAACATACTTTAGCCCATATCTCTACATCCGAGACATGTAGAAAGCTAATTTTAGTATCTTTACCTATGTTTCTGGGGTCATGATTATGGCATTATTACCACCTTACAACTATCCTTAACTCCTAATTTGCATAAATTTGCATAAAATTAGCTTGTTGAAATTAAAAATGTCTGCCAAGTTGCATTTTAGCCTATATCTCTACATCCGAGACACGTATAAAGCTAATTTTAGTGTCCTTACCTATGTTTTCGGGGTCAGGGAAGATGATTATGACATTATTACCAGCTTACAACTACTCTTTAACTCCTAATTTGCATACATTTGCATAAATTTAGCCTTTTTGAAATTCAAAATGGCTGCAAAGTCGCATTTTAGCCTATATCTCTAGATCCGAGACATGTAGAAAGCTAATTTTAGTGTCTTTACCTATGTTTTCGGGGTCAGGGAAGATGATTATGACATTATTACCAGCTTACAACTACTTCTTAGCTCCTAATTTGCATAAATTTGCATAACTTTAGCCTTTTTCAATTCGAAATGGCTCCCAAATTGCATTTTAAAACTCTAACTCAATTGATACTCATGGAAAGTTAATTTCAGTATCCTTACCCATGGTTAGGGGATGAAAGAGATTTATCATGGGATTGAGAGCAATTTGTAACTATCCACTGATTCTTAATTTACATAAATTTGCATACAATTAACCCCTTTGCACTTCTAAATGACGGTCATATCAGAGTAAACACGTAAAGCCTATTCTAGCCAATATCTCTAGATACGAGACAAGCAGAAAGGTCAATTCTATTGTCTTTACCTATGTTCCGGGGGTCAAGGAACACGATTATGGCATTATTACCAGCTGACAACTACTCTTGAACTCCTAATCTGCATAAATTTGCATAAAATTAGGGGGTTTTTTTTAAAATTCAAAATAGCTGCCAGGTTGCATTTTAAAACTCTTCCTCAATTGATACTCATGGAAAGTTAATATCAGTGTCCTTATATCCGTGCGTAGGGGATGAAGAAATTTATCAGCATTACTAGCAAGTGACAACTATCCACGGACTCTTAATTTGCATAAATTTCCATAAAAATTAACCCCCTTTCACTTCTAAATGGCCGCCATTGCAGACCACAGTATACACGCATAACCTATTTTAGCCTATATCTCTAGATCTGAGACATACAGAGAGCTAGATTTAGTGTCTTTACCTATGTCTGGGGGTCAAGGAACATGATTCTGGCAATATCACCACCAAATGAATACTCCATATCTCCTAATTTGCATAAGTATGCATAATATTAACCCCTTTTTTCAATTCGAAATGGCTGCCGTGCCGCATGCTTAAAACTTTGTCTCATCTGATACTCACAGAAAGTCAATATCAGGGTCCCTGCCCTTGGTTAGAAGGGGATGAGGGAGATTTATTATAGTATCCACTGACTCTTAATTTGCATATATTTGCCTATTATCAATCCTTAACAATTCCAAATTGCTGCTACAAAGACAATATTTTAGCCTATATCTTCAGATATCAGACAAAATTATAGAAAACACATTTTGGCGTTCTCACCTATGGTTTAGCGGACAAGGAAGATGTTTATAGCATTATTAGCAGCTTAGAACTATTCCTTAACTAATAATATGCATGAATTTACTTAAGATTAGCCTTTTTTCAATCCAAAATGTCTGCCATGTTGCATGTTTAAACCTGTATCTTAATTGATTCTCATGGAAAATTATTGTTAGTGTCCTTATCCATGGTTAGAAGATGAAGAAGAA